>MU002082.1:0-42688 GCA_010093585.1 Melanomma pulvis-pyrius CBS 109.77
CCTTACTGCTATCTAAGGGAGGGCTATTGCGAGCTAAATTAAGGTTGTTATTCTTAACTAAAGAGATTAGAAAAGGATTATATATAGCTAAAGACTAATCTATGTTAACGTGTTATACAGTACAAACGTGTTTAGAATGTGTTTCTAGAAAAAAAATTATTGTGCGCTAACAGAGGGCGGCACTTGGCAAATTATTTATCTAACTGATATGAACTGACTACGCAATTTTTCTTGAGACTAAACTGAATTAGGTAAGTCCAGTTCAACTGAGGTAAAAGTCAGGTCCGGATGACCTGCGTCCTGAAGCCAACAAGCTACAGTCTCCACCTACACTACTTCCTGATACCATAGTATGTACAGTATCCCCCCCTGAATAGGTTATTAGCGCTCCTTTGAACAAGGGTAAGTAGCCAATAGACGGGCTATGTTGAAGCCATTATGGGTCAGGCAGATCAGTGGCGGCAGGCTTCAGAGAGCACTAGCTAGGATACGTCGAGAACTAGCTAGGGTAAGCTGAGCACTAGCTAGGATAAACAGAGATCATTTAAACCTATTTGGAGGTAATTAGGCCCGTTTGAAGAAAGGCAGCGAATGAGATTGAGAAGCTGAGGCGCGCAAGAGCGCTAACGACCCATTCATGGGTTACTATAGTCGTCAGTTTTCCCTACTCGTAACCCTTCCCTATTTCAACACCGAGATTTGTCAGGATGCTGATTTCATCGGTTTCCAGTGATTTCACATAATCAGTCTGTTTCAACATCGTGTGTCCAACTGACTAGTTCCGAATATATTCTCTTCCCGAGGAAAAAAAGCCGGAATTTGGCTGGAATGTAGATGGATCCCAACAACAAGAACATCCAACATCGTCGGTATCAGAATCGCATGGCACAGCGCCGCTTCCGGAGTAGGTCCCGGAATCTGATCAAAGCGGGACGTGGCGGCAAACAGACTGACCGTGACATATAGGTAGGCAAAAATTTGCTAGTCAAACCGTGGAAGACGGATTGCCACCTATTCCAATGACGTCGCATCAAGGCCTTGTCGACTTTGTCAGCCCATCCACAATCGAATACGATTCCAGTGGCTTGTTTTCTAGCGTCAGCCTGACGGCACTAGAAGAAAGCCTCAATGCTTCGGGCTCGAGCGATCTGACGGTGGGAGACAATCATTCACCTCTCGGATCCTACGGCAGCGGGATGGAAGCTGGCGACAGCTTCGTGTTTCCTTTGATTCAGAGCGCTCAGGATGCAGTAGATGATTCTCGGTCAGCTATCGGATGGCTGGGTCCTATTCACATGGCAGTAAAGAAAGGCCACGACAAGATTTTGCGGCTTCTCATAGAAAAGAATCCGGACTGTAACGAAAAGGATAGCGACGGCATCACTCCACTCATGCTTGCTGTAGTTGGGGGCCACGAGGATGTCACGGACACGCTGCTCCGGCATGGTGCTCGCGTCGTCGAGGTAGACCGTCAACGGCGGTCGGCTCT
Organism: Melanomma pulvis-pyrius CBS 109.77; assembly: GCA_010093585.1. Taxonomy (NCBI): domain Eukaryota; kingdom Fungi; phylum Ascomycota; class Dothideomycetes; order Pleosporales; family Melanommataceae; genus Melanomma; species Melanomma pulvis-pyrius. The sequence goes on from MU002082.1 coordinate 1,490, forward strand.
GCATTGGGCTGTGGTTTACCGTCGCGAGGCTGTGTTGAAGATACTGCTGCAACACTGCGTGGGCGACAACGCGACAACAATCAATGGCTATGATAATAGCGGACGGACCCCACTGCACACTGCAATCGATATGGAGTTCGTAACAGGCGTGGAGATACTGCTGGCGCGTGGGGCTGACGTATCTTGCAAGGCGCGGAAACTGTGAAATAGGGGGATTCTTTTGGACAATGTTGCCTCGTGCACGTTGGACACTGTTGCCTCGTGCACGGGACGCTCAGATGACCACCCTCAAGCCTGCTTGCGCAATGTTCAAGGTGAGCTGAGACGGGCGTATTCGGCACAGGGCAATCAAGGGATCTTGGTGAGATGAGATTGACTCTTCCATGGTATGGTCGCCCAATGGAAGCCGCCTTATCCAAAGATCATAGGATGTACCTGTTGGTGGCTTCCAAGGGGTTCCAATTTCGGAGGTGGATAGACCAGGTCTTCAAATTAGGGAGAAATCATGTATATAAACGTGTATTTCCCTACAGAGAGTCCGACAGAAGCCAGCCATGTTGTTCACAATTCATTCCTTGGCAGTCATTGCTGCTACATTTATCTTACCACGCCTGGCTTCAGCGGCACCAGCATTGGTACGAAATGATGGTGCATGCCGTGCCCTTCCAGGAGATGCAGATTGGCCCCAGGAAGAAGAATGGGAAACACTCAATCGCACTGTTGGGGGCAGGCTAATCCGCGGTGTTCCTCTTGCCGAGACGTCATGCTACTCGACAAATGTCAGCGCGACGAGTGAAGCTTGTGTGACGGTGCAGAGGGAATGGGCAAGCCTGGCACCATTGTACGCATGGCTCTTTTTGCACCTTTTTATGAAAACAAACTGACTTCCGATGGATAGCATCGCGGATCCCGTCAACATCATGGCACCGTACCAGCAGAACAATACATGCAGTCCGTTCCTAGCCGCCAATGCGAACGCAACATGCACATTAGGAAACATGGCAACGTACGCCATCAATGTGTCAGACGCGGCATCGGCCGCAGCTGGTGTGAAGTTTGCCCATACGCATAATTTACGGCTGGTAGTCAAGAACACGGGTCACGACCACCTAGGGAGGGCATCCGGCCGAGGTGCGCTCGCGCTCTGGACGCACCATCTCAAAGACAAGACGCTGGTAGACTACCGTAGCAGCCTCTATACAGGACCTGCACTACGGCTCGGCGCCGGCGTGCAGGTCCGAGAGCTGAGCGAGTTCGCAGGGGCGAATGGACTGCGAGCTGTGGGTGGGAGTAAGTGACTCCTCCTCTTCGAGAATTGAATTAGGTATACTGAAACTGTTCAGGCTGCCCGACGGTTGGCGCTGCTGGTGGCTTCACTCAAGGCTCAGGCCACGGTCCGCTGTCTTCGGCGTATGGACTGGGTGCTGACAACACACTGGAATTCGATGTGGTGACGATGGATGGCCAGCATCGAACCGTATCGCCTGATCAAGACGCAGATCTATACTGGGCGCTGAGCGGCGGTGGTGCTGGCAATTGGGCAGTGGTCTTGTCCGTCACAGTTCGAGCACATCGGGACGGGCCGGTTGCAGGAGCACGTTTCTCTTTCTCTCGCGAACACGTGACGCCTCAAGTATACTGGAATGCCGTTGAGGCCTGGATGAAGCACGTCGCCACATTGAATGCGATCCCGGGCTTCCGAAGCATGGCGCGCGTCACCCGCAGCGGCTTCTCGCTCGATATGGCTACGCTGCCCGATGCGAGTGTTGCCGACATGCAGGCTGCTCTGGCACCCTTCCATAATACCCTTGCGCGCCTCAATATCTCCCTCGGTGAGAACGAGACGGTTCAGCACCCCTCATACCTGGCCCACTTTGATGCCTACGGCACCAACAGTGCCGAAACAAGGAACATGACGATCGGCAGCCGCCTGATTCCTCGCGACCTCGTCCAGGATGCTGAAAAACTCCCTCCCATCACCGAAGCTCTTCGCAGCATCGTCGACGAGAGCACCGCGGGCGATCCCCTGCTCGTCGTGATGAGCAACAATGTCTCGCACATCTATAATGACAACGCCGTTAACCCTGCCTGGCGTAGCTCATTGTTCCTCATCAACATGGTCCTCATGAGCAGCGAACAAGCTCCCTGGCCCAAACTACAAGCCGACCTCGCCGAGATGAACAGCTGGCAGGACCGCCTCCGCCTCGTCACTCCCGGCGGCGGTAGCTATGGTAGCGAGGCGACCTTTGACAATCAGTACTGGAAGAGTGAGTACTATGGCAGTGTCTATGACCGTCTGCTTCAGATTAAGCAACAATACGATCCCGACTTCGTCTTATGGAACCAACCTGCTGTAGGCAGTGATTTGTACAGGTTGCGTGACGATGGTCGTCTATGCACTGCTTGAGCGGAGTCGTCTAGCTTTTGATTTCCTATCTTGTTCGTCTAGCGTAATGAACGTTTATATTTGCTGTAATAGAACAGAAGGAAATAAAATAGAATTTCCTTCACCACTCCTGAAACCCTCCGGTAAACACCGCCAGCTTTCCACCATACTCTTTCTTGGAAGCCTTTGCCAGAACATTCATCATGCCATCGCAGGATTCTTGAACCGTGGTAGGTGCATGATCGCCCATTCCCACAGCTTTTGCCGCCGCGTCGCCCAAATCCGTTGACACATGTCCGGGGTCGATAGAAAAGCAGTTGAGCCAGTCATCTTCAGCATCGATGCGTCGGGTGTACCAATTAAGTACCGTCTTAGTAGGGGCGTAAGCAGCGTTGGGTATGGGGAGATGGTTACTAGACGTTTCGTCAACAAAACATGAACTGGATAGAGTAGCTAAAGAATGTAGCGAAGCGGTTGAAGCTTTGGTAAATGAAAAGAGACACCTACTTCAAAAGTCCAGCCGACGATCCCATGATCAAGAAGATGGGCTCCCGCGCAGCCTTCTTCAATAATCCCCGAGTAGCTTGATACAGTGCTATGACACCATATACATTCGGCTGCATGTGGGCCTTGATATCCTCTATTTTGACATCTGCGACGGTGGGATATATGTATGCCACGCCCGCATTTGCAATCACAATGTCAAGATGCGCAACCCCATGTTTCTGCTGCAATTCCGCAACAACGTCATATGCGTCCTTCTCAATGCTGGCGTCGAGTTTCACGACGATGAGTTGGGTGTCGGGACCTGTAGGTAGGCTGTGCAAGGCCTGAGCGGTTGGATGGCCTGGGTTACGCACAGCCGCAATGACGACATGCGACGGTTTCGCCAGAAAACGTTCTAGGAGACCAAGACCGATGCCTCTGTTAGAACCTGTGATCAGAACTGTTGTTTTGGGTTCCATGGCGTAAAGATAATCAAAGTAAGTTAGTACTTTGAGTAGAACAACAACTATTCGGCTATATATCTGGCTTTTTGAAGTATTACTAAGCGCTCTGACAATTATCGAAAGCGTTTCTTTGTGGCACAGTTGCCTTCATAGCCAAGCTGCAACACGGGATAACGATAAATTGGGCATGCAAGCCCTACTGTAACGGGCCACCATTATTCCCGCCATTTCCATCTAACACCTGGCTTACTAATTCCCTATCCCGACAGTTTGGGTCGATGCGAGCTGAGTGGCTGTTATTCATGAAGCACCGATCATGCAAGCTAAGCCGTTGTCCGTCTGACACTTGGCTTTCTCCCGACAGTTTGGGTCGATGCGACCTGAGTGGCTGTGATTCATGAAGCACTGATCATGCAATCTAAGCCGTTGTCCATCTGACACCTGGCTTACTAATTCCCTATCCCGACAGTTTGGGTCGATGCGAGCTGAGTGGCTGTGATTCAAGCTTAGCCGTTGCCTTGTTTCGTATATTTTCCGTTCTGGTGCGTCTGTGTGCATTAAATAAGAGGGCGGCATATGTATGATTACTCCTACATGATTATGCTTACCGTATATGTAAAGTCATGCGTTTCCAGCACTTCCACTGCTTAGAGTAGGATTCTCAACTTTCTCAAGCCTGTACTAGAGGTAAGTAGAGCGAAGAACAGGATACCAGTCTTTTTGCGCTATTGTACTAACGGTGCGGCATGACCGTGCAGTAGAATAATCATAAAAGGTCGTACTACAATGCATATCATCGTAGCATGGCTTTACATGAAGTTGAACGGACATTATAACGGCTCATAGTTCCACTATGAATCTTTGTGACGCTTCCATCGTTGTGCTGCGCATTACCAGGATCCAACGCTATCTGAAAAGACCACCATGAAGCACGTGCTCGAAAAACTCCTAGACAGTTTGCCTTCTAGTCCCTTGTACCATGACGATGACCACAAAATGAAGGCTGTGATCCTTTTCGTAACCATCTACCTTGGTTACAGTTTTTGTCTTGGGGTATACCGAGGTTCGTTTGTCCAGACAAGGCCTAGCTTATAACATTCGAGCTGATTTGCTCGCACACAGTAACACTTCATCCACTTTCCAACATCCCAGGGCCCAAACTAGCAGGTGAGAAGGGCTGAGTTCACTCTACGTCTCCGGGATTTAACTATGTGCAGCATTTACTTACTGGTATGAGATCTATTACGATGTATGGCTGGGTGGACAGTATTTCCGGCAGATTGCGAAGATGCACGAGAAGTATGGTCCAGTCGTGCGATTCAATCCCAACGAAATACATTTTAATGACCCTGATTTTATCGACACTTTGTATCCCGGAGCTTCAGGTAGGAAGACTAACAGGCCACTCATGGTGGGCAAGCGGAGCGGAAGTAAGCACTCTTCATGCTGGACTACTTGCCATTCTTCACTGACTATGATATCGCGCAGCTCCGGATTCAATGACGGGTACATACGATCACGACCTGCATCGGCGGCGGCGCGGGGCCCTGAACCCTTTTTTCTCAGTTGCCAGTGTTCGGAAATTAGAGCCCACCATCCAGGAACACACGAACAAAGTGTTGAGTCGGATGGAGCAGGCGAGCATCACTGGCGAGCCAGTGCAGATGAATTTCATGTTCAAGGCGTATGCAAGCGATACCATCGTTCAATATGCATTCGGAGACTGCTTCCACTTCCTTGACGACCCCAAATGGGGTAAGCCTTACTTTGAGGCTGTCGACATGTTTTTTGCGCTTAACCATCTTTTTGGCCATTGGCCCTGGATCGGGTACCTAGTCCGGTCGGCGCCAGGCTGGGTGATGAGAAACTTCGGACCCTCGTTGAGGGAGATGTGGGAAAAGAAATTAGTACATAAGATGACGCTGCTTCGAAGCACACAGATGCTAATAATGACAGTGGTGGATCCAGAAGGTCCGTGAGATAAGGGCTTCCAACGATCCGGAGCGAGTCAAGAGTACCATCTTTGGTGGAGTGTTGAGCAGTACCCTCCCCGATGAAGAGAAGACTGATTTTCGACTCGCGAGCGAAACCCAGCTAGTTGTTTTTGCCGGCGAAGGAACGACAGGTAGGAGAGCACCAGGTTGAACGAGTAGGTGACTGACATACGATATCAGCACATACCCTCAGCGCCGCCGTATTCGAGCTCCTCTCTAACCCAGCAACGCTTGAGAAAGCAAAAGCTGAACTCACAACTGCGATTCCAGACCCCAATGAGATCATTTCCTTCGCTCAACTGGACGGACTTTCCTATTTCAACGCCATCATCCAAGAGACCATTCGTTTGCACCCAGGGGTGGTCAGCCGTCAATGGCGCGAATCGCCGGAACCGCTGATTTATAAGGACCAGCGAAGGGGCGTGGAGTATGTGATTCCACCCGATGTCGGCTACAGCATGACACCCATAATACTACACCACGACCCATCCGTGTTCGAGAACCCGCGCGAGTTTCAGCCGCAACGATGGATTGATAATCCCAAACTTTCTCGTGCCTTCATGGGCTTTTCGCGCGGGCCACGCAGCTGCATAGGGTAAGTCTTACATATTGTATTCCTTCCATGGTAATTTGCTTAAATATACGCTATAGTCTCAATCTCGCTCGCCGTGAGATAGCGGTTCTGTTGGCGACGTTACTCCTCAAATACGATCTATATCGTGGCCAGAAGGGTTGCACTCTTGAATTATATGACACGGTGCGTGAGAGGGATATTGATTGCAACGGGGAGTATATTATTCCTACTCCTGCTAAAGGGAGTAAGGGTTTGCGGGTTTTGGTTCGGCATTAGGAGATACGCATCTTCCCTTTGGCAAAATGTCTAGGTATCTACATGTAGTGATGCCATCACACTCATAGTTTCTGTGCCACAAAAATACAGCTGTGCCTTCTCTGGTTCTTGGCTTTAAGGTCACAGGTGAGGTGTACAGTGATAGCTGCCCTTGTCAAAAGCTGCATCAAAAATGAACAGTATCTCAAGTGTTCACAAAAATCACTTGCGTGATATGTATCTCCAAAGTGCGCTACAGTGGTATAATATGCAAATAAATATCTGCTCGTTATAGCAAGGTGACACTACAACGGAGTAAGACGCTTTCGGATTCTAAGGCTCACTTTCTGCTTCGGCCTAAGCGCTCCAAGCCCGTATCTCTTATGATCATCATGCGCTGTCCACCCGGGGGGCGTCATCAGCTCTATATCAAACACATCAATCAAGACTGCAAAAACAAGCATCATCTCGTATTTTGCGAAGTGGCGGCCGGGGCACATGTGTTCACCCATACCATACGGCATCCACCTCCCCTGTGTCCCATCAGTCGAGAATTGATCGTTTCCATTCTCATCCCTGATGAGGAAGCGCTCGGCATAAAAAGAAGATGGTGGATGGTGTGTGCCGGTTTTCGGATCGACTGTGTTCCAATAGGCTGACTGATGCTTGACGTGTGTAGATATGACAACAGCCTGGTCCTTCGGAATTATCCATTCGTCGACCTTGTGCTCTTACTTGGAAGACCTTATTAGGCGAGAGGCGCTATGCAAACGCAAGACCTCGGCGTAGATGGACTGGAGGAAAGGGGTGTGCACTACTTTGGTCAGATCGATTGGAGAAGCCGATATCCGCTCTGGCGCGGTCTAGCAGCTGATTTGATTTAAGGATCTCGAAAAGAAACCAAAATGACGCGGGAAGAGTTTGTTCCTCCGGCGCAAAGCCACGAGACCCCACACAGAGTCCCATGTAGCTGTGTCTGACTCGGGAAGATTTGCACTGTTACGCACAGCCTCTTCACTGCGTCAAGGCATTTCGACCGGGAGCGCACGGCACTTGGCTTCAACCACGTTGGCATACCCGACGCCAGGAAAGGTACATTATCTTCAAACGCGAGAAATTCGGTCTGGAGATCAGGATTAAGCTTAAATATACTCTCAACAAAGAAAGATTCCACTGCGCAACGGAAGGCCAGATCGTGGACAACGGCGAAGAGGTCGTCCATCTCGACCCATTCGGTGTCTATGGCGAAGCCCGAGCATCGAAGATAAAGGTTTCGCAAGAATCTAAGGACAATTTCATCCATACTCTTCTTCGAGAACGCATCGTTGAAGAAGATGACTTGGTTGCAGGATACGGTTTTGCTGCAATTCCAGAGTCGTCCACTAAAGTGGCATGGCAAACTTGGCTGGGAGCACCAAACAGTTGATCAAACATGCGGGCACTAAACGTGTTCCTGTCCAAGTGGTTCGAGGAGACTAGCACTTTTCTGATCAACTGAGGCCCTGACAGGACAGCGAAATCGAAGCCGATGCCTTTGCAGCGCACAATGGCATCGCTTCTGATGTGTTTTCTAGTAAACGATGAGAGGCTGGATAAAGCGTGTTTAGCAAGGCATTGGGACTGACAGGAACACTGAAGCCAGCCCGTTGTCCCCCAACGCGAATGTCCACGTGTGTCCAATGAAAAGAAACGCATAGGGGCACGATGGGAGGCACGCTGCCTCTATTGCGGAGGTCTTTTTGGAAAGACAATTGGGACGCGTAAAAGCCAATTGCAGGGGCTACAACGAATGTATACCTGCGGAGACTCCATCGAGTCAGATATAGCTTTTACTCCATGTTCGGGTCAGTTTGAGCCTAACCACGAAGTCAAGAAACAAGATTTGGGATCAAAGAGGTTTACATATACATGTGGCCAACAGAATCGCAGGAATCTATAAAATCCCCTGTACGCCTCCTATAGTAGTCGCTTGGGCTATACTAACGAGGACTTTAGGGCTTTGGACTATATGTGGGAGCGCTAAGGCAACTGGTTGACCGTTATGGTTAGAGTGATTTAGCTCAGAATGTGGAAAAGATGAAGAATAAGCCATCTAAGGGAGTAGTCATTACTAGCCCGGATTGTATTAGTGTACTAAAGTAAAAGTGTGCAGACCTTGATTTAACAAGATGTTAATTTACTTCTATCTTTGAAACAGCTCGAATTTTACGTTCCTGTCCTATAAAAAGACTGTCACGTAGAGAATATGCTCTTTGAAGAAGCAGTTGCTCATTTTCCTGTAGAGCACGAGAAATATCAAGTTTAAAGTTTGCATCTTCAAACCCTGGGACCTCTCTAAACGTCTGGAGGAAATGGAAAAACTCAACCTCCTCTTTGTCACCTGCCATTGTTGCTACCGTGAACTTGAATGTGAAGCGCCTTGGCTGCGTTCCTTGTATAGTGCAGAGCGCATCGACAAAGTCTAACAATATCGTACGTTTGAGATTGCCGGAGTCTTCGAAATCTACGAAAAATCTCAAATTCATTGACGTGCTAGAACGCGTCACCGCCAAGCAATCGGAGCAATGCCGATATGTTCCAGCTCCATCCAAGCAGCATCCAACGGAGTGGTCCTGGTTGTTCCAGTCATAATGACATTCATCGATGCTTGAGTCGTCTTCTCTGTATTTCAGCCTAAGTGGCCTCGTGCCATAAGCTAAACTGATAACTTCTTTATAGATTTGTCTGTTGACCAAAAGAAGCCCAGTACTGCTCTCTTCAAGCGAATGTCTAGGAAACAATCCTCAAAATGGATGCGTGGCGTATTGTTATATTCGATTTCTGATTTCTCCTGGAAGTTCGCGCAGCTTAGACTGCTTTAGAAGTAGTTAGTATAGTATTAGTATAGATAATTATCTGGCTTAGTGCTTAAGCTGTTTAGTAATAGACTTTGTAGCTTTAGCTCTTTCTAAAGCGTTACTTTAGACGGTAAACTTTAAATTTTAAATAAGTAGTAGCTTCTTCAGAATAATATCTATTTAGTCTAAGTTATAGTTTAGTACTAGTATTATAAAAGAGTACCTTTTACTAGAATTAATAGTAAAACTAAAAAGAACTAAAAGAACTACAAACAAATCCCTCTACTCTCTTTATACACAGAATTAGATACAACATAGTTAATACAAGGCTTAAAATTTACTTATGTAACTAGAAATTTTCTATAGAGAGGTGTGAAAGCTCTACATCTACGTATCTATAGAATTTTTTCAGTGCTTTTTGTTACTTATAGAATTATCAATACTAGTCACAAGCAGCAGCACAGCATTATATAGTGCTATTAGATAGGCCTAAGGGACTAGATACTTATATTGAGTATTTTTTGTTTACGTTAGTCTTGCAGTCGATGAACGCAGGAGGAGGACTAGAGCACAAACTATTAAAGATCTTAGAGGTACATGTCTCATTTGAACTCGTGGAAAAGTGGTCTCGAATTTTTCGTTTTGTCAACATATATACACGAATTTAGATCTAATTACTCTATCCACTTAAAAACGCCATATATGCTATAAAGCAGCGCAATGGCCTCTGGAGTGAAACTTTCCCGAGGCGACACCAACCCATATCTACACTCCACTGTCTATCTGCTCTACCACATTCGTCTCGGTATATTTATTCCAGGCATCACAAGTTTGAGCAATAATTCCAGGAATCCCTGCCTGGTCGATCTCGCCCGGGCGCTCCATCAGGTTAACATACATACCCATGCTCAAGTGCCACGCGATGTGGCAATGAAAAGGCCAGATTCCTGGGTTATCCGCGTCTGAGTTATGAATGTTAGTATGCAAGGTTGAACACACATAGTAGATGACACTTACTATACTGCATCACCATCCATCCTTTTGGCCTCAAGTTGTGCGTATCACGGCGCTGAGGATTCGCCGGGTTGACAACTGTAGTTCCATCCCACTTGTCATTGCCATCGTATAGAATCCACATATCATGGCCGTGAATGTGCATAGGATGCGGCCCAGTGGAGTTATTCCAAATGACGATCCTCACACTCGAATTCGTGCCAAAGTTGAGGACGTTCCACTCGGGGTGATCCGGGTACGAGGTATTTTTCTGATAAGCAAGATTGAGGAGAGGATTGTTGTAATTTGCCATGAATGGAGATCCATTCATTGTGTAGAGCTGGTTGCCGGTCTTGTTGACAATAGTATTGACGGTGATTTGGAAGGTAACACTCGGTTCGGGGAGCTCCTCCACGTAGTGAGGGACAGAATTTTCTAATGGCTCGTTTTTGCATGTTCCATCGTCGATTGGGGCGGGATAAGCGGTTGTGACAGGAATTGAGGTGTCCTTGGCACCGTCGAGGAGGACAATGGCGCGACCTTCGGGGTTTGCAGCGCGCTGGCAAAACTTACCGGATTGCAGTGTCCGCATCCAGATCGCCTTCGTTCCATTAACCACCTTTGGAGTAAACAGAACATCTGATCTTTGGCCGACACCTAGAGTGACAATAGAAGTATTATAAGGCTTGATGTCCGTAAGATCAATCGAAATGATTTGAAGGGTTTGCCCATCTATACTGAAGTACTGCATGCCAGCTGCACCCGAGTTAATCAAGCGAAGCTTGTACGTCCGGCCCGACTTAAAGTGAAATTTCGAGTACGATCCGGTTCCACAGGGATTTTTGTCCTTGACAAGAGAGCAGTTGTAGGGATTGCGAGCGTTGATCAAGGTGTTATCCGAAGGATTCGCCCAGAGAGTCGAGTTGGTGCTCATGACGTTCTTGACAATGTCGAAATAGTCCTTATGGAACCAATCGGCCAACATGACAGGACCGACGTCCTCGTCATAGTCCACATGAGATGGTCCATATACAATCAATGGCCCAAACAGACCACCGGCGGCTTGTGCAGAGTAGTGAGAGTGGTACCAAGAAGTGCCGAATACGCCTGCCTGGAATTTGTACTTGAAGCTGGCGCCGGGAGCTATTGGACATTGCGAAACGGAAGGGACACCATCGTACCACGCACTTCCTTTTTGGAAAAGACCGTGCCAATGTAGCGCCGTACCTTCAAATGGTCCAGTAATGTTATTTTTAACAGTGACTTCAATCATATCACCCCAGTTAGCCTCAATTGTAGGCCCCGGGAACTGCCCGTTGATCAAGATACCACTCTTTTTGAGATAGCCATCAGGAGCAAGCTCTCCACGGCTGATAACGAAGTCATAGCGTCGGGTGACACCCGTTATTGGTGGGTTCTTCGGGTTGATGGTCGCAGGGTCAATCTTGCCCCAAGGTGTGCCACCGGGAAGAGGATTATTCGTAAGGAACTTGGGAAGTTTTGTGGCTTTTAAACTTCCCCATTGGAAAGTACTAATACTTGTGTCAGTTGTAGTTTTTTTTTTTGAAAATATGTAGGACTCACCGATTCTTCGCCTCTTGTATCCGACTTGCGCAGGCACCCGACGTCGAAGTTGCAAACGCACACGCTACTAACGCTAGAAGGCCCTTCATAATGACTGGACTGTGAGAAAACAAGACAAGGAATGTAATATTGCTAGCCGATAGAATGGAATCGATCTTGAATTTGCTCTTATTCTCTCATCTGCTTCTCCGAGTCTCATATATACCTTCTCTACCACGACGTATCGTGCGACCATCATTGCCGAGAGCCACGAGGATTCGGTATCACGTACAGACTCGCTTTCCGGGTACTCATCCATAACCCGTTCTCTAGAGAAATGAATTTCCTAGTTGAGTAATGGCCGCTAGTTCAGTTTCCAAATTTGGTATAGTCCGGGTGTTGCTTCTTCGGTTTGCGAGTCGCATAAGGCTCGGGAATCTTGCACCACGTCAATACTGACAGCGGCATCGATCGGGAATAAGTATTCTAGTCAGATAAACCTCGTGGTAGCTCGGGAATTGTAGCACGCGGAGCCATGTGTGCGTTATTTCATGCATGGAAATGCTGGATGAAACATCACAGTGAAAGGTGGAGCTCTCGACGCGCGGGAACTGCCGTGATTTGTGCCCTAGTCTCTAGGATTGATTCCGAATGCCTATTGATAGAAAATTTGTGGATGAATTTATATTTCGCGAATTGCACCGGGATGGCGTTCGGTCGCGAGCCCGAAGTTTGAGGGGGTTTGGCGCTTACCAGATTTGTACATTCATATCTTGGCACAAGCAACTAAAAGGGTGTGAAATTAAATCAGCTAAGCTATACAGCGCTTTGTCTAGTGCGCATATTTCATATAAGCTCATCTTGTTAGCTTTTAGAGGTATAAAAATAAAATATAACTAGCAACATCTGGTCCTTGACCCATTCATCATTTCTCTCATTTGCTGGACTCATGCAAAGTAGTCAATGGGAACTACCTTCAAGGGCATAGTTGTTTCTTGCACGTAAGATAGGCTCATGTAGATTTAGGTAAATATGACTCGACCTCACAGTATAATAAGTGTTCTCAGTATGGAGGGCTCGCTCTCATAACTACGCAAACAATGTTAGGTAGGATCGTATTACGAGCCTTTGCATCGAGAGCGTGCCTGGCTAAGACTTAAAACTTATGAGCTCTTGGCTCCATTATCTATCTACCATGAATACCGCACCTACTGTATTCATAAGAGTGAAGATTCTTTAAAGTGTGATGTTATATTCGTAAAGCTGTCTAAATACTACGCCGACCCATCATCCAATCTAAGTCTAGCTCCAAGTCCAAAAACAAACCTGAAGTTGAAAATATACTAAACAATAAAGCTAGATCATTCTGAGATCACGGCTGACTGTCCGACCCTGACACAAAGAGATAAAGAGATTGAGGAAAGAGGACAAGACTACTCTGACCGGGAGACACCACCTTCCCAAATGGCGCCGGGTAGCAGTAGTACGAGAGTATGTGAATCAAATATACATAATAACGTGAGTCGGACAGATAAGGAATGAAAGAAAAAGAAAAGTGCTTAGAGCATAGCACCAGCAATGAATTGGCTCAACTCCTTTGCTTTGCCTCCCTCCATCATCGTGAAATGATTCGCATCTTTCATGCTCGTAATCTTGATCTTCGATCCGCCTACCAGAGTGTCCCAACCGTTGGGCCCGAGATCAGTCCTGTTGTTCAGCAACCACTTCATCTCTCTCGGGTCGTCGGCCCTCTCTTCTGGCCGAGGAACCTTCCCGTCTTTGCAGACTCCATCTTGTGCCCAGATCACATGGACTTGTGGAGCCTCTCCCGGGAACGGCTGCGCTTTGTACATGTCCAGGGCATCAATGAATGCTAGAAAATGCGGTAGGAGCCAAGATGGCGGTGGTGCATTACCCTGGCCGAAAAGATTGATGCTGTTGAAGTAATCGTAGAGGCGTGTTGGCAGTTTCTCAAGTCCTATGGGATTCGGCGTGTCTAGAAGGATCAAGCGCTCGACTTTCTCGCCAGCCCGAGTAAGAACCTGCGCGGCATCGTAGGCGCAGATACCGCCTGCGGACCAGCCACCGAGGAAGTATGGCCCATGAGGCTGACGGCGACGGATTTCATCTAGGTACGGGGTTGTGAGGTCGGCAAGACCACATTTCATGTCTTGAGGCGTTTTCATGAAGGGGCAGTTAAGGCCATAAACTGCGACGTCAGGGGCGATGCGGGGTAGAGTGGCGTAGGATGTCGAAGAACCGGATCCATCAGGGAACAAGAAGAGGTGCTTGATGGCAGTCTTTGAGGAACCTTGCAGGAGGATTGAAGAAGCTCTTGGGAGATTCGGGGCTGTTTTAAGAGGAATAGAGAGTTCCTTTACAATAACTGAGGCCGTATCGAGTTGTGAGTTGTCAACCTGAGCTAGTAAAGGTTAGTTTCATTTTGGCTACATAGTAGAATTTAATAAGGGAACAAAAGATCAAATGGGTAAAGCAAAAGCGGCCATGGCGGATATGGAAGTTCGTACGTACCAAGAGCAGGTGTAGGGGCAGACTTCGATTTTATACCAAGAGTAACTTCAATAGCATTCAGACAGCTATTAGAGACAAAAAGATCAGAAGGAAGGTCCATAGAATGCTCTTCTCGAAGTCTGCCAAGAACATTGAGAGACAGGAGAGAATCCATGCCAAGCTCGCTGAGGTCCAGAGTGCCTGTAATCTCAGCCTCCTTGACACCAATTTCTTCGGCCAAGATGCGACGAATCGATGCAATGATTCCGACGTCGTCGTCTTCGATAGAGCCCCCAGAGGTGCTCTGAGAATCGCCGGCCTCAGACTCAGACGCTGGAGTCGATGCGTAGGACGAGCTAATCTCCGAGACAATAACAACGTCTTGAGGATTGGTACTTTTGGGCAGGAATGCAAGGAAATCTTTGACGGTTGGGCAATCGTTAAAGAGAGAGCTCTCCACATCGAGTTCAAGCTCCTCACGAAGGCGGCTGGAGATGTTGAGTGATAGTAGAGAATCGACACCAAAGTCCGCAAAGGATGCAGATGGAACTAGGTCAGAGATCGAGACTCCTACCTCATCACATATAATAATGAGGGCTTTTTCTGCGATACTAGGACCAGAAGCCCTAAGCGCAGGAGCAGGAGAAGGAACAGGAGCCTTTACAGGTTTGGCCTGAAGTTTAGCAGAGACGGCAGCAGCTGTGACTGGAGCTGACTTTGTGATTGGCTTTGGTGTGGCAGTGGCATCGGCCTTGAGTGCAGGCTTACCTGCACCAGGGAGGAGGTGGTCAAGAATGCGGCGAGGAACACCTTGGAATTTAACACCGCCGTACATGGCCACAATGGTATCCCCGTCGAAGATATAAACATCGCCAGCGTGCATCGTTCCACCGACGTTCTGCATCTTCACATATGTCTCATATGTCTTATCTGCAGATAACTTCGTAGCAACTCGCAGGGAGTCCCAGCCATGGTTTACGAAGACTTGAGTCTTAGAATCTATATTGTCATTGGCGTTCATGGTGAAGCCAGTGACTTGTCCCAGACTGTCAATCCAGAAAGGAGCAAGATAGTATTTCCCGTTCGTGGGATCCTGCTGGAACTTAACGCGAGTAGACGTTTCGAGATCGTCGCTATTCATCACGATTTCTTCCATCCCTTTGTACTGTTGATCGTAGTTGACGATTGCGCCGAAGAGCTTGTAGGCCATACCGCGCTTAATGAGGTTGGTTGCGCCATTATCAACGCCCCTATGCAGAGCATCGATGCGGGATCGGATCAAGTAAGAGTTGCGCTTCCAGTCGGCCATCCATGAATCTGCATCTCCGAGTTTGACCTTGCAGTTGGCATGATCGGTAGTCTTCTTGCCTTGTTCGTTGACACTATAGATGCTGACAACGATCTCTTTAGCAGACCAGTCGGCGACGGCTGAAGAGCGGAATAGTTGCTTCTGGCCAGTAGCAATGAGTGGATTCTTAACCACCATGTCGGCGACATCCATTGCAGTTGCAGAAGGCTTCGTCTTGCTATTGTTGATGAGGTAATCACCAAGAGTAAGCGCAATATCTGCATACAACGAGGACGGACACAGTGGAGTTCCGTTGACTGCATGGCCCATGATACTGGCAACTAGAGTGGGATCCTGAACGTCGGACTCCATGACGATAGACGGTTTCGCAGCACCGAGATGCTCTTCAATCGTCTTCTGGACCGAGGACGTGGAGAGCTTGGATTGAACAGGTGCAGGAAGAGCAGCTTGAACTGGAGCCGGAGAATCGCCCTTAGTGAGGCAGAAGTTGTTGTTGTACTGAATCCAGTAGGTTTTAGCATCCCAGTTGTAAGCGGGGAGCTCAATTACCCTGTGTGAGCTCTTGAAGTCGCGATGATACTCGTTCCAATTGACCTCAATACCACCGAGGTGAAGACCGGAAAGGCTGGTAGCAAGGACCTCGAAGGTATCTTTGTTCTTCTGGAGTGATGGAAGCGCGATGGTATCGCTACCGATGACAGATTTGATCATCCCGGAGCAGACAGGATGTGATCCCAACTCAACCCATAGAGTCTTCTCCGTAATGGTCTTGCTTTCAAGGGCAGAGTTCAACCCTGAAGCAAAGTCGACGGTCTCGCGGCATGCTCGGCTTAAGTAGAGATGGTTCAGGACACCCTCGCCTTCTACGACCTCTCCCAGTAGAGGAGAGATGAATGGCACAGCCGGAGTTGAGAATCGGATGTTCTTAGCCACCTCTTCAAATTCCGCGAGGATAGCTTCAACCTGGGCACTGTGGAAGGCATATGGGACCTTGAGCTTCGTCGACTTGAACTTAGAAGTAGAAAGTTCTTCTGCAAGAGAGTCGATGCATTCATTGGAACCACTCAGCACAAGAGCATTAGGTCCGTTGATGCAGGCAACTTCACAAAGCTTGCCAACAAGGTGCGTCCCAACCTGAGCTAGGGAAGTCTGAACAGCCAACATGGAGTGGGTCCCCATGGAGCATCGAGCTACCAGCAGTTGTGCCCTCTTACCTGTCAAGTAGATAGTATCACTAGCCGATAGAACACCAGCAGCATTGAGGGCCGCATATTCTCCAAGGCTGTGTCCAACAACAGCTGCAGGAGTAACGCCCCAAGAAGCCCAAAGGCGTGTGAGTGCCATTTGCATACAAGTGGTCCCGAGCTGGGCGATCACGGGGCTGACATTGTCGACGTCTTTGATTGATCCATCAATCAGGGGTTGGATGCTTGGGAAACCGTGGCTTTGACCTATGCGATCGAAGCGCTGGATGTCGTTCTTGAATTGGACAAAATTCTCGAATAATTGTTTGCCCATTCCAGATTGGAGAACGCCTTGCCCAGTGAATGCAAATGCAACATTGGGAATCTTTGCAGGAACGGGCTTCAAATCCTGGCGCTGAGCAGAATCCCTGATTTTCTTTGTGACTTGCTCAATATTAGCGCCCGAGACGACAACGCGGTGATTATGGTGCATGCGGCGAGCAGTAGTCGTATACGAAAGTGAAGGTA
This sequence comes from Melanomma pulvis-pyrius CBS 109.77, assembly GCA_010093585.1. Lineage (NCBI taxonomy): Eukaryota > Fungi > Ascomycota > Dothideomycetes > Pleosporales > Melanommataceae > Melanomma > Melanomma pulvis-pyrius. Next base: position 18,574 of record MU002082.1, read on the forward strand.
GAGATGTATCTGGATTCTTCTCGAGGAATGCGGCAAAGGAGTTAAGGTTGTTCTTCAAGCTGACAATCGATCGGCCGGAGATGGCAACCATATGGGTAGAGCGAGGATCCGTGTTTGCGGCGCTGTATGCGATAGGAGCATCTTCCATAAGGAGTGCTGTATTGCCTCCTGCTGCACTGAAGTTGTTCATGAAGACAGTTCGCTTTCCTCCTGCAGGACGAGTCCATTTGGTTGGCACTCGCGCAATATGAACATTACGAGCTGCAAGGTCAGGGAAGTTGTGGTTGATCTTGGTCTTGATTCCACAATGGGGTGGGATCTCGTTGTTCTTCATCATCATTAGGACCTTGATGAGGGAGGCAACACCCGAAGCAGACTCGGCATGTCCAATGTTTGCTTTGGCTGATCCAAGGTGAAGCGTCTTTGTAGGGCGTGCACCCTCCTTGGGAGCAAACACCTGAAGGACGGATCCCATCTCAACCGCATCGCCCGCTTGGGTTCCAGTCCCGTGCATTTCAATATAACTGATGTCTTCTGGGTTGACGTTTGCATGCGAGAGCATCTTATTGAAGATGAACGCCTGTGCACCTGAATGGGGTCTGGTCATAGACTCGGCCTGAAGTTATTAGTATAGTTTCTAAGGAAAGCAAAACGTTCAAAACGTACCTCTGCGCTATGATTCGTATACGCGCCGAGCATTACACCGTAGATAGGATCACAGTCAGCTTCTGCATCTTCCAGCCTCTTCAAGATCACCGTTCCCACGGCATCGGCCCGGCAATATCCATTAGCCGCATCGTCAAAAGTGTTGCAGTTCCCAGTAGTAGAAAGGAAGTGGCCTCGATCAAGACCCGCAAAGTTGTCAGGGTTGGTCATAACGTTGGTTCCACCGGCGATGGCCGTATCACAGTCGCCACGCCAGAGTGAGTTGCAGGCTGTATGGATAGCAGCAAAGGACGACGAACAGGCAGTATCCACGCTAAAAGACGGGCCGCTGAATTTGAAGTGGTAGTTGATACGGCCCGGGGTAAAGGCTCGGTTGCCGCCAGGGATGAAGTATGTGTCAACATTCTGACCGCTGTTCACTTCACGCCAATCTATATGATGTATTAGAGTGTGCTGAATATTTTGGAAGAGGGAATAAGTTACCATCGCTCGTCATGCCGTAGAAGATACCCACACGGTCACGCTGAGTAGAAGCTAAATGAAGTTAGCGCGATTCTTTAAGACTGCGAAGGAGCGAGTGAATATGAGATATGTTCCTGCCATCTCTACAGAGATACCGAGATTCCTTCTAGAAACTACAGAAGTTCTTTTCAGGGCCGGAATTATTCTTTTCACACTTTGCCAGGATTGTGTGTGCATACTCCTTAATATAAGAGCGGATACGTACCTGTTCGGTTTGGAACAAACCCAGCCATCTCAAACGCTTCATATGCAGTGGTAATTGCCAGACGTTGTCCCGGATCGGCATTAGCAGCCTCACGAGGGCTCATATTGAAGAAGCGAGCATCGAAAAGTCCAGGCTCCTCAATGAAGCAGCCGTGTCGAACCCGAGAGGTGTTCTTCTTCTTTCCGGTAGGGTCGTAGTGAGCATCCACGTCGAACCTATCCTTTGGGATTTCTCGGTGCACGTCTTTGCCGAGGTGGAGGATTTCCCAGAACTTGGTAGTGCTGGCAGCGTCCGGGAATCGTCCGGAGAATCCAACAATCGCAATCTTGGACTGCTGCGCACGAGCATGAGGCTGGGCATTTACATCCGTATTTTCTGCATCAATCTTGACACTAGGAATGCCTGCCTGTGAAATCGCTGCTGCAAGATGCTGCGAGCCATTGGCCATAAATGGCATTATAGTCGCCTGAGTGATACCGGCATTCTTCAATTCTGCTGCGGTTCCTTCAAGTAGCTTGTCCCAACGTATTGGCTCCATAAGAATTTCGCGGATAGCAATACGGAGAAGATCACCGAAGGTGGCTGCATTGATAATCTCACCAGTGACGTCGGAGAATACTGGAATTTTGGGCTTGTAGGAATTCAGGATATCAGGAGAGCTGGAGGCAAGAATTGCATCCACATCAGGCTCAGAATAAAGGTGGGAAGTGTGATATGGCGCATAGACTGAAACCTTGACTGCTTTTGATTCCGAGAACGGAGATGTCTTGATGAGAGCTTTAAGGACTGAAGGGGGACCGCTGATGGTGACATTGTTGGGCGTGATGGAGCTGAGATATGGCCGAGATGCGTGAGGGATACCATGGTCTTCTTCGAAGGCATCCAATGCCATGCTGGCGCGCTGTGCAGTCAGAGGAACAATCATAGACCATGACTGAGCGCCTGCACTTGGCTGCTCGATATCGTTCCGTACTTGAGTTGTGCGAATGCCGGTACGGAATGCCAGGAGTACAACTTCAATGGCCGCTGGGAAGAGTTCGGCCCATGTCTGGGAGGTACTGATGGCGGCAGAAGAAAGAAGACCAGTGCAAACACCAACAATGTGACTCTCGACTGGAGAAGGGTACTTTTGGGTGCTCTGGCCATAGTGACTACTGAGTATTAGTAAAGTCCCTTCTAATGTAAATCATGGAACAGGCTAGGACTCAATTATCCTATCGCAGTCTTGCCATAACAGCTTAGGTGGACTGTTCGATCGGAATGAAGAACTTACCTAACGAAGGAGGCCAGCTGGTTCAGAGTATGGAAAGCGCTCTCGAGGGCGGGGTTTCGCGTCTTCGATTCTTCAGTTCGGGCCAATAGATCCAAGAGGGAAGTGAATCGAGGAAATTGATCCTGAAAGGAGATAGGAAGACGATTGACCTCGGCACGTAGAGCGAAAAAGACTCTTTCAAAGAACGTAGTAAGGAGAGCGTTGTGTTTGATAGACAGGAGACGTCTAAGTGAAGCTACAAATGGGCTGGTCTGGTCTCCAAAGAGAAGAACTTGTGTGGATTTATCCATTGTAGGAAGTGGTCGTTGGCTGGTATTGGGAAATGGGTGATGGGAAGTACACAGGCAACGATTCCGACAATGGCTCTTTGAGATATACAGATTTGATTTGAGATACGGAAGACACAGATACTCTTGCAAAGGCCATATATACAAGAAGCCTACAGCGATTAGATCGCGGTACATTAATCCCGGGATGATTTGTTGCCTGGTATGAACCCGGTCACGATCTCAGACTTTCCGTGTAGTCAGGTCGCTTTGTTTAGCAGGTTTTCCTGGTATCGTAGACCGAATGAGCTGACATGGACTGCCAAGGTTGGGATTTCGTAGGCGGAGGCTCATGCCAAGACTTTGCTCGAGAAGAAATCCCATGGATGGTAACCCGACTATCGGACATAGCAATGCTTCGCATTTTAGTGAGAACTATGCATCGTCTCATGAGACAGTTGAAAGGTGGACCCAAATTAGGCAGTGCCAAGTGCTGTCGCTCTACGATAGCATTGCGGAAAGGGAAGTTCTAGGCAAACTGGCCGTTCGGTAACCGAATTTGGACTATGAAAGCTAGCTACCCACTCGCATAGTAAGATGGTAGCGCATCCCCACGTGGTCTCCAGATATACTTCTAGAAACATGCATTGAAGGTTACTCATGGGAGGTATAATTGTATTATCTAGCTCGTACGACACGTGCCACGGTCGGAACGCGTGCGAAAAGCACTTTTTCGGAGAATTTATCGGAATTCTAGAATCCTCATGATGACAGATTAAATAACCAGGAAGTACCGTAATAAAACCTCAAGGATACTCTCAATAATGTTGTGTGGTGTGAGATAGAGTGTCTGAGGTACGCTTGCGTTGAACTTCAGTATTCGAGTCATCGCGCTTCGGCGACCGCGTGCTGTATGGCCGTGTGTAAAGGCCTATAGATGATCTCTCCGATGATGCGCATCATTTTGGCACACACCAAATGATGGAAAGAATGAGTTGTTGGTGGATGTCTAGTAATGAATATCGGCGTTGCACGATCGAAACATCAGGTAGAATGGCTGCTCAGTCACCGAGACATATACTAAACATTGTACAAAAGCACGCTATGTTTCTAGAAGGTTTTCGAAGCAATTACTATAATGTATGCACCATTCTAACACGCACCTCTTTCCTTCAACTCTGGTAGTTTAGTTAAGTAGCTGTAGGCCGAGAGCTAAATGGTTGATTTGAAAACGTTATAATTAAGCCTATCTAGAAGCAAGGACTTCACAACATATAGGTTGTGTTACAATAAAAGTAGCAAGATACAATATAGAGGAGATTTCGATGTTGCCTCTTGATTGAATTTTCTGTACTGACATACAAGCGAAGGAGATTTGATAAGCTTGGAAAATGAAATCATATTGTACGTTTACTTTATATTGCGAGTTAGCTTTTAACGATTTAAAAATCACGTAGCTATAGATAATCAGTGCATTCCAGTTATTGACATCGAATCCTAATCTAAGTTCAAATAATTCTAAATTTCGAAATTGCTTGCGCTATGAAGTACACATCAACAACATTCTCAGCAAACAACCTCTCCACCTCGCACATGGTACTCAATCCAACCAATAGTCATCCTAGAATATATATTAGCATTCCTTTTCGCAAATTATGTCTAGTAAGGCTTACTTCGATCTCTTGGTATCAGCAAAGTTCTCGTGATCAGGAATGCATTTTGCGATATATACAGGATCAGCTTTCATTTTGACGAAGCACTCTGTATCTGGGAATGTTGCTTGAATGATACAGTCGTAGTCAGCGACGTTGGCAAACTGGGGATCAAAGAGCTTGGCCATTTCAGCGCGAGTGGCGTCTGTGTTGTGGGACTAGGTACTACTTTAGATCTTAGTATATAATGATCTTAGAAGTAACTCACCATGGCGAAGCTAATCATCCCATATTTAGCCATTAGACCCTTCACGAGTGGGCCATGAATTTCCGACATATATGTGTGGTAGTCCTCCTCGCTCATTCCCGGCTTACGGTATGCGCAAACTGTCCAGGCAAGAACAGGAGCCATTGCTGTGGTGAAAGTGCACTAATAAATTGAAAACAAATTGATTCAGGGATATGAATGCTGAAGAGAAGATTGAATGCAGTGAAGCTGAGTTGCTAAGTGAGCGGGTTGTTCGGTGGGTATAAAAGGTACCACATCTACGCGCAGAAATATCAAACGCTCTCGCTTATTGGCAACCACACGTTTTCCATAGGTGCTTTCCAAGTTTCGTTCTCCAAAAATGGCTCTGAAACTCCGAGAAATTCGGGATAAGACATTCGCTGACCGATCCTCTTGCCCGAGCAGCTGATTTAGCACGCAGGCTCCATTCCGACCCTTTCTTTCTCCATCCTATCACATACATCAGCTTGCTATGCACACTCGCAGACCGAACTACAGCTGTACTGGATTCGCGTACTTTGGTGTTCAAAGCTGGATATGGTAAACATTGGTACGTACGGATATTAATAAAGGGCCAGAAAACAATTAATCTTGTCCCGTAATGTCGACCTCAAAAAGTCCAGACCCGCAGCTTTATCTCGATTTCGTTCTTCTTGAATATCGAATGCGACTGGGAAAGTGATGACAACCCCCGCGTCTCATGGAGCAAGACCCAAAAGATTATTTCCCACGAGGTAGTGTTCTTGTTCTGAGAAACCGAGTAAGGATGAAGACGCTGATGAGGGATAAATAAAAATAGAGTCATGTGTGGCATTTGCCCGTGTGATGTTGTGTTAGGGTGCAAAATATCAATTTTCTACTCCTTAGAATAGAGCATATTGTAACCGCAAAAGATTGTATGGTGATTAGGCGCTAGTATGTGTCAGGAAAGATACGAAACTCGAGAGGCTCATCCATTTTGAGTCATATTCATCACATATTCAATTATCTCTTGGCATTTGAGACGTGCATATGTAGTTAAATGACATCAGGTCTATAAATGACAGGAAAATAGTGTCTTAATAAACGAACGAGTTCAATAAACCTAATAACTAAATCACACCTCTAGAACCTTGCACTGCTCGAACGGAGGGTGTCCGAACATCTTCTTCCCTCCAAAGTAGCTCCTTTCAATTGACTTCCTTGCGTAAACTCGCATATTCGCCTCGTACTCTCCAACACTCTTCTTGTTAATGCCTCCCGAGCCAAGGCTTGCCGCCAGTGTTGCAGCATCCATCATCGCAGTCACTGCTCCTACTCCGCCACATGGGCTCATGACATGAACTGCATCGCCAATGAGTGTAATTCGAGAACTGGCTTCCCACTCTGGAATGTGGGGCTTTGCGGTTGAGATCCGGAGAGCAGATGACTGCTTTACGTCCTGGTGCTCAAACAAGGCGCGGATTGAGGGATCCCATTCCTCCGTCAATTTGAGCGACAGTTCTGCTGATTCTTGCCCGCTCAACGCAAGAAGTTTGTCGGTTGATAGCCCAAAGACGTCTGAACGAGAAATGAGGACCCAGTAGACGTAATCCTGTGGCGCTTTAGACTTGTACTCGTTGTCGACAAAGCGGACCGGTTCGAGGAGGCAGGTTAGAGGGGTCTCGTCTACGTCTAGGGTCTGGGTCATCGGAGTTTTATCGAGAACTAGTGTCATCCACTTGTGAGCTCGAGCGTGGTACTTTGCCATGAACTCCTCGGTCATCGGAGTCTTCCCATATACGCATCTTCCATTTGTGTCGATCGGCTTATGGGAAGGAAGAAATTGTTTGCGAACAGGTGAGCGGAAGCCGTCTGCGCCAACAAGAAGAATGCCCTGTTCAGACGTCCCGTCTGTGAAGTAGGCGACGACACCCTCGTCCATGATCTCGTAGTGGGTCAAAGTTTTTCCGAAAGAGACATCTTCATCGAGTCCCTGAAAGAGCAACTTTCGCAGAATCGTTCGGTCTGCTAAGTAAGGGATGAAAGACTCTCCTCGCGTACCAGGACCGGCGCGGCTAGCAAGGATACCGCCATCAAGAGCATTGATATTGGTCTCACCGAACTTGGATTCAGCACAAGTCTTTTCGAACTCTGTCCACATCTCCTCGCTCATCACCGACCTCAGTGCTTCTGCACCTTCATAGTTGATCTACTCCCAATTAACTCAAAAGCTCTACGTCGATGCTATTCAGTCACTACCTTGATTCTATATCCTTGAGCGCGGAAAGACGCTGATGGGTCCCTTTCGAAAATATGGAAGGGAACAGAGTTCTTCTTAAGACCCTGAGCAAGAGAAAGACCACCCAATCCTGCGCCAATGATGAGGACGCGAGGTGGGAGTTGCGCGATCGATGGCGACATTGTGGTAAGAGGTGCTTGGAAGCGGAAAAGTATCGGGGTAAGTTCCTGCGCAAGAATATTTGAGTGGAGTTGTTATGAAAATTCAAGATGAAGGAGAGGTTTGTGATGTTATGTCGGGCCATTTTATTCAGGCGATACGTGACTTTAGTATCGCTGAAGAACGAAAAGAGTGGTTCGACCGGATACAAATGCGCATTCCGAATCGGAAAGGCTATAGGCACGTACACTAATAAATCTGGAAGATAGTGGAAAATACCCCGTTATCCGAAAATGCGGCTTACATGGTATCGGAAAGCGAAACACTAGATGCCAGTCAGCAACGCAACGAACTCCCCGACGAACACACTTAGGAAGGCCTAACGAGGCCCGCATATATTTTGTTTGGAGCTTGTCTATATTTCCTACCCTCTAAAATTCGTCTTCAACTTTTCTTGTTATTCCAGCTTTTCACATTGAACTTCAACCCAATTCTTTGAGTTTCAGCGTCTTCTTCGGTCAAGATGGGTTCCATGCCAGTACTAACATTGACGGAGGAGTTGGACAGCATCTTGGAGAAATATACCTCGGTTGTTCCTAATCATTTACGCGGTGCTGCGTTCTCTGCTGTGGGGCAAAATGGTATGTGTCACTCTTCCCAGCGTCAAGCGTTGGGACATCCACTCTCTTCCTAAAGATCTTCGTGTCGAACAAAAAGCACTTCCATTTTTATGAAAACTAATTCGAAATAGGTGAGATCATTTATTCTAAGGCCATGGGTAGCAGCTCCATCACGGAGAACGTCCCTTTGAAGCTCAACTCGAGTATGTGGATTGGTTCGATCACGAAACTTCAGACCTGCATGGCTTGCATGATTGGTATCGAAAAGGGGTTATTCACCCTTGAAACCGATGTCCGGTTAGTCGTTCCGGAGCTCAACGAAATCGATCTACTCGTCGGGTTCGAAGAGGGCGACTCACCTCGCAAACCCATCACAAGACCTTGCAACAGCCCCATCACTCTCCGTCAACTTCTCACCCATACCTCTGGTATGATCTATGACTACGGGCATGAAGGCCTTAAGGAATGGTCTGCTTACCACGGTATCAAAGACAACACGTTCTCGGGCACACTTAAAGGCTATAAGAAGCCACTGATCTACGAACCTGGAAACGGTTGGGCGTACTCTCCAGGAATGGACTGGGCAGGCCGCCTCATCGAAGTCACTTCTAGTTCGACCCTTGAAGAATTCCTCAAGCAAAATATATGGGACAAGCTCGGAATGACAAGCACCACTTTTCGCCCAGATCTACGTCCTGATATCCAAGCCCGGCGGATGCAGATGGCGAGCCGCAACCGTAAGACCATGGAAATAACACCTGGTGTTGTACCCCAAGAAGCTCAAGGCTCGTTTGCGCCGGATTGCTGCGGAGGTGTGGGTCTATATAGCACGATTGAAGACTGCACCAAAGTGCTGCAAGCTCTTATCAGCAAAAACCCCGTTCTCATGGGAGCAGATAGTTACGACAGCCTTACCAACCCACAACTCCCGACCGACGAGCACTTCCTCGAAGTGATTCGCGGCGTCGGACAAGGTCATTTAGGGCAGACATGGGACAAGGGTGCTGATGGAACTTTTGGATTTGGAGCCTCCATTATTAAGCAGGACTTTGTTGGCCGAAGGAAGAAGGGGAGTTGTAACTGGAGTGGAATGCCCGGAACGCACTGTGTAAGAACACACCACTACTCTGTTCTCTGGTGATTGCTAATTCGTGGTATTGGCAGTGGCTGGATAAGGAAACCGGTATTGGAGGCATGTTGACGACGCAAATTTTGCCACCAGGAGATCCGATGGTCACAGATTTATTGCTTGAGATGGAAAAGTGTCTATATAAACATATTTCCGGTTAGATAGATATATAATCTCCTTGTTATGGTAGATTGGATCTTTATTGCCGTTTTCCTGCTCAGATTAGATCGAAGTCTAATTTAAACATCTCAATTAAATAATCGAGTTCTAACTCAGTAACTGAAAGTAGCCCTTTCTTTTGTTTCTGCCAGTCTTAAAAAAGACTCACGTAAGGCTGTTCCTCGAACGTCACGTGAGAACGGGATGCGGTGGGTTTGCAATCGCAGGACCACTTCATTCCCCTGGCCTGCTAGATTCGCAGTCCGACACTCATTGTTCGGATGAGATCATTCGAAAACCGATGAGGGAAACTTAATAACAGATTGATAGATGAAACTCGAACATCACAGAAGTCATGCGTTATTTAGCTTGATAATGACCTTTCAAAATTGGATATTACTAGCGGCTGGTAGTTAGATTGAATACATGTACCACACTTCCTTAATTCTATATTTAGTTAAAGTCACGCCCAGACGTCTTTTGTTAATATATGCTCAATTAAGAAAGAGTACTCGTGTTTCACGGATAGTTGATAAAATTAGAAAATGATGCTTACGGACGTGCTTACTGCAAATTTTTGAAATATCTCCATTAAAGGTTCGGTTACCGAATCCACGGAGAAGGAATGAACTGATCGTTCAATTTTAAGTCTCCAGTTTGCTCTAGTAGACTAAGAAACATTGACAGCAACTACCTCGCAGAGCATCATTATATCTGAATTACATTCTCCTATACTTAATCCTACTACTTTCGAGCAGACAACCAGGACGATTAATTAATCTCCCGTAGTTGGCGAAAGAATTCACCCTTCCCTACTAATTCTAGTGTATCTTCTAAAAGAACTTTGGCGCCAGTTCCCCGAGGTGCTCGCCCGATGCTAACTAAAAGTATGCCCTAACCAAAGTTTACTAGCAGAAAGAGGTATGTGATTGTTTCTTCTTGTATAAAAAGAATAATACAATTACACGCCTCTTCCAAGACTAAGTACGCTAAAAACGTGAGATGAGGACTTGTGGATATGACGATTGTATTTATGACGGTCTATCAGACTACTCAACGCCTTCAACACAAGAATACACCGAGCCTCAACTACACAGTAACCATTCAACAAACGATCCAAAAAGACCCATCTACAGCAACAGACATTCTTGATTCGTGTGCAGTTTCCGGCCCCTCATCTCCGACAATTTCAGACACCCTTTGCAAACGCCGTCCCGCCACTCGCCTCATCAATAACAATGCTGTCCGCCAGCCCACAAACATTAAAGATAGTCTTCGGTGAGACTGAGCTTCCTGTCGAACCTGTCTCCTTCAACCACTCAAACGTACTCTTGATAGCCACATATGCGGGGCTGATACCCGCAAAACTGTAGATGATGATCCTGTACCCCATTTCCTGAGCCTCCTGTGCTGTTATCAATGGTGAGTGGCCATTCTCAACACTATTGTAGCACATTGGCCAAGGAGCGAGAAGTCTAGCCGCGAGGGCAGCTTGTTCCTTGTTCTTGACGCCTTCCAGAATACCCATATCAGCGCCCTCGTCGCGGGCGCGCTTAAGGCGTTCAATACAGTCATCGAATCCCTTAGATTGCAAGGCATCGGTGCGCGCGATAATGACGATATCAGAGCGAAGCTGTGCGCGGGCCACGACGCAGGCTTTGATGCGCTGTATATAGTTTTCGACATCCACGACCTCTTTTCCAGCTAGATGACCGCATCGCTTATTCATTATTTGGTCTTCGATGTGGAACCCCGCAACGCCTGAGATGTGATATTGCTGTAGGGATCTAGCGATGACCAGCGGGCCGCCATACCCAGTGTCCATGTCTGCGATTAGAGGAGGGCCATCGGGGCGGAGGTTGGCGATCATTTCTGCATTTGTCCGCATGTCGTAGAGCTGAGCGATGCCGAGATCAGCTTGCCTAAGGGCCGGGAGTAAAAGATCAGCCTGATTTCGGAAATTAGGGGCGATACCCCTAGATGTTGGTTCAAATGGAAACGTACCCAAGACGCGAAGCAGTGGTACCGGCTCCTGTCCTAGGACCGAACGTCAGTATAGTCTAAAAAAATTGGAAGGCTTGTCACGCTTCCATGACTTTACGTACATGTACATTCCCTCGAAACCGACATCGATGGCAATGCGGGCTGAAAGACCATCGTAAACACCGGGGCATTTGATAATGTGATCGCTATTCTTAATCATGTACCTGAGTCTAGTAGCAGCAGGAGCAAAAGCGTCATATACTTCTGGGGCACGAATGTCGACGGTTTGTAGGGCAGAAAATTCTTCCTGGACTACCACCTCAGGTACGACCATTTGTAATTTTTTTTCAGTGATACCGAGTTCTTCTGAATTTTCACTAGGGGCTGTGGAGGTAGAGTCGTCGGAGCAGTCGTCGCCAGATACAGAACCATCCGTCGAGGAGACCTCACCAGGCATGATCGGGCCGTTGAGCTTGGATATCTCCTCTTTGAGAGGGCTCGGATTTATGGGCTTGGTATTGGGACGGCCAAGGGGCAGTGGTCTCCAGGTAGATAGTAGACATGAATCCACTTCTACAACTGACTCCATCATAACCATAGTGGAAGAAAATATAATAGTAGTACAAATGAGAAACTAAAGATGTTTAGAGAAGAAGTGAATGCAAATTTCGAACACAGAAAAACTGTATTGAAAATCAGAGTGGTGAGTTGAAGGCACCTGGAATTGCATGGCAAGTTTAAGTATGCGATGTAGAAGCTGACTTGGCTAGTCTATTCAAAACACCATTTCTCTCGGCCAGCGACTTGGCCCTGCGGCTCAGTGATGAGGCTGAGAGAGGATTCCATCCTAAACTAAATGCGAGAAAATGAAGAGAATATTCGCTGAGCGGAGAACTGATGTTGAGAGTGAGCATCCGGGTCTTTGGTTCAGGCACGCGACACAGCAGTCGTCGCATTACACCTGGGCAATATTTCCGAATGCAGTAGACAGGTAGATTAGGCAAAATGATCCAGACAAAACGGCGTCACTCTGATCATGGGGGATATATTCGGAAAGCGAGGAAAGCGAGCTGTCAGTCTGGGTAGCTGCATGCCCAGGTGCCAATCTTTCGGAGCCCGTACTGTTGGGATACTGGAAGCACAGAGTACCCCGAAGAAGTAGAGATCTTCCAAAGCCTGGCGATTCTTGTCTGAAACTAGAATTCCAAGAGATGTATGGTGAGTGAAGTCGCTATTCAGTAGGCTAGACTCAACCCGAGGATTCGGGAGGCGTCGGCGAAGCATTGCCCAGGTCTCGGGAAAAGCTTTAACACAACGGCGCTCTGGGGTGCAGTTTCATCTTTACTGTGGGGGCTAAAAGTTTCCCATACTATTCTAGGATCGAAAGTGATGATGGATTGGATTTGTGCGATCGTGAATGAGGATTGGAGCTGAGCTGCGAGGAGTTGAGCGGAAAAATGGGCTAGCGTGCCAAGACAGCACATTCACTCCCTTCGGAGCTTGAACTCCCCAAATGATAGTTTTTGGTTCCTCAATTTACGTTTCCCAGTAAATGTTATAAATTCTTAGACCATCATTGGAGGGGTTTAAAAGCGCGTGAACTTAGAGCTAATACATTATCTGCTGGCTTAAATCCCCAAAATCAATCACATCTCCATTGTAAATGCGCAAAACCCTATTTCCAATCTATTCATTCTATACAAGTATGATTATATTGTCCCATAATTGAGCAGCAAAGAAAGTTGTCCCCGAGTATACGCTAGAATATAGTACATGGAAAACAATTGTAAGGTTTCAATATATTTATAATATACAAACAAGCCTGAACCAAATAAATATCCGCTCAGTGTACCATCTTCGACTTCTTACGACCCTGAGCAAAAGAGAGACTAGCCCGACAGAACGAGCTGACACGAGAAATCATCGACCGGCCAATATTGAGGAAACGATCCGGTGTCTGGACCATAGCCGAAGGAGTAGAAGGAGCTACCACAGAATTTAACACTTCAAATGTTGGTGCTGGAGCTTTTCTAGGATCAACAGTAGTAGTATCGTTCTTCTCCGTTGCAATCATAGCCGTAGCAACATGCCGACGTTGCACTTTTCCAGTCGCCGTCTTCGGCATGTTCTGGGTGAAGAACACCTATCATAGTTAGCTCTTACACTGAGGGGTGGGGTTTATTTCCGTACCTTCTTTGGGATCTTGAATTTCGCAGCACGCTCCCCATACCACTCAACCAACTCCTCCGCTGTAAGGCTCTTCCCTTCCTTCAGACAGATCGCCACCGCAACATTCTGTCCATACAACTCATCGTCAATTGCGAAGCTGACAGCCTCAGCGATGAAAGGATGCTGTGCGAGCGTATTGTCAATTTCAATGGGGCTAATCTTCTCCCCTCCCTTGTTAATAAGCTCCTTAATCCGGCCAGTGAGAAAGAGATAGCCCTCCTCATCCAGATACCCTTGATCTCCAGTGCGAAAATGTCCAGTTTGGAAAAAGGGAGACGCAATGCCTGAGCCAATGTAGCCGGATGTTACGTTGGGGCCTTTGATGCAGATTTCGCCAATCTTACCCTGGGGAAGAGCAGTTCCTTCGTCATCCATGATCATGAGATCGACGCCTTGCGCTTTTCCAACGGATCCTGGTTTCCGGTTTTGCGGGGGAAGGGGGTTGGAAGTCATTTGGTGGGCCGCTTCAGTCATCGCATAAGCTTCGAGGACCGGAGCACGCATCAATGTCTCAAGTTGCCGATGGACGGTTGGAGATAGTGGCGAAGAGCAGGAGCGCACGAATCGGATCTTGGGCATGGGATTGGGCATGTCGTTCTTCAGAAGAATTTGATGCATTGTAGGCACCGCGGTGTACCAGTTGGCTTTGTGGGTGACAAAGTCGTGCCAGAAATCTTTGGCTGAGAAGCGTGCTGGGACTATAACGGAGCCGCCGCTCATTAACGGTGCGAGGAAACCTGCGAGTAAACCGTGGACGTGGAAGAGTGGCATAACGAGGTATGTGCGGTCGGCGTGGGATAGAGCGTATGTTGCTTGGATGTTCGTCATGGTTTGCCAGAGGTTCCGGTGGCTTAGAGGGACCTTAAAAATTAGCAGCTATCCAATTTGATAAGTATTGACATTTCTCACGGCTTTCGGACGACCGGTAGTTCCACTAGTGTGCAGAATCAAAGCAACATCTTCAGGCTCTGGCTCATGAACACCAGCTCTCTTCTTCACCCTCAAGCCATCGTTCTCACCAACTTCCAAAGTAACTTCAGATCCATTCCAATACACCTCTGCGATAGCAACTTTGCACTTCCGCGCAGCCATGATCACTTCGCCATTCCCCATGATTGCACCACGAGGCACAAGGACTAGCGGCGCTTTTAAGTCGTCGAAGTAGAACTCGAATTCATCTTGTTTGTAGGCAGGATTGAGAGGGGCGCAGATCGCGCGTTGAAGTGCGACTGCCAGAAAAGCGATGACGAATTCTAAGCTATTGGGGAGGGCAATGCCCACAGCTTCTCTGGGAGAGATTCCGACTGCTGCGAGCTTCTTCTGGAAGGATAGGACTTGGTCGAGGAGTTGTTGATGAGATAGGGTAATTGATGTTGTACCGCTGGGAATGATAATTGCAGGTTGGTCTGTCTTTTCAGACAGGCAAGAATAGAGAGTCAACATGATGGAATGAAAGCTGAGGTAAAGGAAAATATCTATGGAAGAGAGGGATAGCAAGATCGAAAGTGTGCTGTATTATCCGAGAATGAATTCATTATTATACCATGTCTTTAGTTAGTACTAGCTCAAATGTTGTTGGGGGTAAATCCTGAAGACTCGGTAACCGTATTTGAAACGGTAGGCTGACCCACAGCCGCAGAGGTTGTATGAGTAGGCTGGCGGATAGGACCGAACGGAGAGAATTTCAATCCATCCATTTGATCTATCAGAGACTTAACTTCCTTAGTAATTGGGATATGGAAACACAATTGTTCCAAGGGTTCCGAAATAAGGTTGGTCCGTGACATGTAAGCGGCGTTGGAATCGCTTTCCGAGCACCGCTCACGTAGTACGATCTCGATATACTACAGGTTTCGCTTTTCAAAATGCCTCTATCAATAGGTGAAGAATAGTCCTTTGTCCGTTGATTCGTGATTGTTCTTCTGTTGCCTTTTTTCTCCTCTTCTGCCTTTTCCTACTTCGAATTCATATACCCCCATTTCCATCTCTTTCTCAACACTCCACCAAAATGACCACAGAGCCGATCCCTTACCCAACAGGTGCAAAAGTTATCGCCCAAGCTTTACAAAAATTGGGCATCAAAGTGATCTTCGGCCTAGTCGGTATCCCTATCGTTCAGATCGCGGAAGAATCCATTGCCCTTGGAATCCGCTTCATTGCATTCCGAAATGAGCAGGCCTGTAGTTACGCAGCTACGGCGTACGGATATCTCACAGGTCGTCCAGGCGTATGTCTGATTGTAGGTGGGCCCGGCGTCCTTCACGCCATGGCTGGCATTGGCAACTCGTCAATGAACGCCTTCCCAATGCTTCTACTCGCTGGATCTTGCGAGACCCATCTTGTTACTAAAGGAGGATTTCAAGAACTTGATGCAATCTCTCTTCTTACGCCGCACGTCAAGGCTGCGGTACGACCTAGTCTAGATACGATACGACAGTCGATCACCCACGCGTATCGGAACGCATGGTATGGACGACCTGGAACGGGCTTTGTGGATCTACCTGCAGATATCATTCAAGGACGCCCCGAGGGACATGTGACAGAGACTATAATGGTACCTACTGCCCCACGAGGAGGTATTGATCCTGAACGACTGGCTCAAGTCGCTGAGTTGCTTCGGTCTGCAAAAGCCCCCCTCGTCGTACTTGGGAAGGGCGCGGCATATGCCCGAGCGGAACACAAGATCCGCCAGCTGATTGACGAGACTGGAATTCCATTTCTACCAACTCCAATGGGCAAAGGCGTTCTCCCTGACTCGCACCACCTGAATACCTCCTCTGCTAGATCAGCAGCACTGAAGAACGCCGACGTCGTCCTCATTCTCGGAGCTCGCCTTAACTGGATTCTGCACTTCGGCGACGAGCCCAAATGGGCAGCCAATGTCAAACTCATCCAAGTTGACATCAGCGCTGAAGAAATCGGCAAGAACAATGGCGACGCTGAACATGGAATCGTTGGCGATATCAACGTCGTCGTGCCTCAACTCACCGCTGCACTCGTTGGGTTTAAATATGACAGCACCTTGCCGTACTTGCAAACCCTTCAAGCCAGCAAAGCGAAGAACGAAGCCAACGCAGCGAAGACAGTCCAGATTGTGAAATCCCCCATGGGATACCATCAAGTCTTCGACGTAATCAAAAGGACTCTAAACAAGCTTTCGCCGCCTGAGGATGGCAATGTCGTGTATATATCCGAAGGCGCAAACACAATGGACATCTCTCGCAGTGCCTTCCCAGTCGAGCACCCTCGTCTTCGCATGGACGCGGGGACTCATGCGACCATGGGTGTTGGGCTGGGATATGCAATTGCTGCTCATGCGGCGTACAACCATCCAGACGCTGAAGGGTGCTCTGGGCCCTCTACGTCTGCGAATAAGAAGATCGTGTGCTTGGAAGGCGACTCCGCGTTTGGGTTCTCTGTAAGTGAGATAAATATGATATGACTAATTTTCTTGAACACTTACCATTGATCCAGATGCCCGAGGTTGAAACAATGGCGAGATATAATATGGACATTCTCATTTTCGTCATCAATAATGGCGGCATCTACCACGGCGACAGTGATGAAGAAGATCAATGGTTACGCCTGCAAGAAAACACCCAGAAAGGAGAGAAAGGGGGTTTGAGAAGTACGAGTCTTGGTTGGGAAGTTGGATATGAGAAAATGGCCGAGATGTGTGGGGGAAAAGGGTTCTTGGTGAGGACTGGTGAGGAGTTAGAAAGAGCGACGGAGGAGGGATTCAAAAGCAAGGTGCCAGTCGTGGTAAATGTGATAATTGAGAGCGGAAGTAACAAGAAGTTAGAGTTTGCCTGGCAGAAGTCGGGGGCTAAGAAATGAGGGTCATCTCGTTTTGCTTTGGAGACCTATGTATCTGAGCAACAGGAGATGAGATGGACGGAGGTGAAGTTTGGCGGCTTTTCA
This sequence comes from Melanomma pulvis-pyrius CBS 109.77, assembly GCA_010093585.1. NCBI lineage: Eukaryota > Fungi > Ascomycota > Dothideomycetes > Pleosporales > Melanommataceae > Melanomma > Melanomma pulvis-pyrius. Next base: position 35,847 of record MU002082.1, read on the forward strand.
TAGGCAATATCATTGAGTGACTTGAAGGGCTTTAGCTTTAACATCCTCAACAATTATGCGTTGGCGTCATGGCCATGTTGTGTTCTTTCGTATACCTCAACTAAAGCCCTTGGAATTATCTACTAAATGAGTACACAACATTTTATTTCCACAAATTCCTTTAATAGGTAAGTATCAGAACTATCAACTCCCAGATTCGGAATACTACCAATGCTCCCTCCTGACAGATACAAAGAGACAGCGTATCAAAAAACTAATCTCTCTGTTCGGCGGCCACATCGGGTAGATTCCCGACAACATGCTCTAGAAGCTGCAGCCTCGTCCGTCGGCACCAGTCCGCATCTCGGGCAAGCTAAAACCGATCCTTTGGATTCCGCATCTTTCTCAACTTTCGCCCATAAACGGTGGCACTGATATGATGCACGCTGCCGATGAGTTCCCTAATTCGGGAACCGAAAGCTTTCATGGCTGAGGCTCAAACACTAAGCACAAGTCTTAGACAGCACTCACTAACCGGAGGGAGTAATCTCGCTCAACGAATGAGAGGTTATGGGGGCTGGAGAGATTCGAAGACCGAAAGTATGGCGCGATTATAAGAGATATGCTCGAAGAAGTCTTTGGATTGACTATTTTCCCTCCCATCTCAATCTACAAGCATCGCGAGCATTTTCTCTCTATTTTGTCTGCTTACATTTCTCCGAACATTTTTCTTGTTGTTTCCAAACTTCCTTTTGTTTCAAACATCTCTCATCTTCCCATCCAAAAGGATTCCTTGTCAATAATGCCTCCCCCGTACTTCATTGGAGCTGGCGAGGGTAAGAAGGGCGCCCACCACGAGTCCATCTCCGCATTGTGGAATCTGAAATGGAAAAAGAGGGTAAGTCTCACTACCAGCACTATTGGCATCAGGATCACCGCCCCAATTCTCGAGATTCAAGCTCGAACATTATTCCTATCAACCCCCCCCAAGGACTTCCTCAAATGCTCCCTTGCACGCATCCTCACTCACCGCGAACCTTTTTCCGCTAACCCATATCTTCTCTCCGGTAGGCGGCTCTCGGAATCTATCCCTTCATGGAAGGCAAACTTGAAGATTTCGAGCAGGTCTTCGCGCACTTCGCCGAGGTATGCCTTCCCACCTCAATCATCCACCGCCCCACAACGCTAATCCACCAACGATACGTACAGAATAACATATACCCCCCTTACGAATTCGACACTTATTCCGCTCCCTTTTTTCCGGTCGCCGAATCCCTCATCTCGCGCGCAGAAATTGCGCAACAGTCCGGCGACCTGTCTCTAGCGAGCGAACTGTACCTGCGCGCTGCTTGCGTGTACCGCACGGCACGACAACCGTGTCCGATCTCACCGCGTCAAAAACAGGCCTTTGTGCTGCAGAAAGAAGCATTTTTCAAAGGCTCTGCGCTGCTCCCATGTCCTTTAGTCGAACACCTGATCCCGCACACGCACGCGCTCCCCGGCTCAAAAGAACAGTACCGCACGATCCCTGTGACGGTTCGTCTGCCACCTGGCGCGCAGCCAGGGGATGCTTTCCCTACGGTCTTGCAGATCTATGGCCTCGATGGATATAGAACTGAGCACACGATGCCGTCATCTCACCATATCGCACGAGGCTGGGCATCCATTGGGGTTGAAATTCCCGGTACGGGAGATTGCCCCGCGGATCCCAACGATCCAACCTCTCCCGATAGACTTTGGTCGAGCGTATTGGACTGGATCGACGCGCAGCCCTGGATCCAGAAGGGTAAAGTTGTTGCCTGGGGGGTATCGGCGGGCGGCTACTACGCTATGCGTATCGCGCACACGCACAAAGATCGTCTCGCGGGCGTAGTTGCGCAAGGCGGAGGCTGCCATTCTATGTTCGACCCTGAATGGTTAGAAATCGCGTCCCACATGGAGTACCCGTTCGATCTCACTCAAGTCCTGGCACTCAAATTCGGCTACGAGGACGTCGAGAAGATGAAGATTGATAGCAGGCCGAGGTTTTCTTTGCTAGAGAATGGAATTCTGGAGATGGACAGCTGCAGGTTGTTGTTGATTAATGGGATGTTGGATGAACTATTCCCTATTGAAGACTGCCTGCTACCTTTACGTTATGGAAGTGTTAAGGAATGTAGGTTCTTCGAGGACTCGAAGCATATGGGGGAGCCAAATGCACGGAAGCATATTCTGCAGTGGGTGGAGAGCATTTTTAGGACGGTGGATGTGGCGAAGACTGTCGAGATCAAGGAAGTTGAAGGGGAGAAAAATCAGGCTGCTGAGGGTATGAACGATGTCCAGAAGCCGGTTGAAAACGGAACTAACAGTATCGCCAACGCCGTTAATACCCACCAGCCCCTCACCAACGGCGCCGTCAAGAAGCCATTCGTGAGCGTCAAAGAGGTCGCCGTTGAGACAAGACCTGTTCTTAACGGCTGCTAGTCTGTCTATAACCCATCTCTTAGTTCTTTCGTATGTATGTCTATCCTTTGTCAGTTTTCTTGATTTTCGCTCTGTAGTTAGAGTCAATCTGCATTGTACTATAATACAAGCTTCTTCGTTGGTATTTGATACTATGTGATTCATGGGATTGTTGCCAGCTTTTATTCAAAACATACAGCCTCTGATTGCTCAGTCCATTGCGAGTGGGCAGCGTACGGTCAAGACGTTTATACCTGGTTCTCGCGCACAATGACGATAATGATGTGGTGTGAGCATGATATGCTCTGATTGGCAAGTTCGGCAATTGCAGTACAGATTCGACGAAGTGCATGTTCACGATGCTCTTATCCTTGGCTAGGCTTCTGATTTGACAGCGAGGAATATGCGTGAGGTTCGGTCTCCGAAGGTACCACTCACTGGGATTAAAATTCGGGTTCTGAAAGGTCTCTATAAATTCGCTTCTGCTTCATTAGCTGCAATATGTATATTATATTAATGTGGTCTTACATTGTGGACAGGTGATGGGGTGGCTGAGTAGATCTCCGGGTCTTTTGATACTCGGTCCTCGAGACTTATAACATTGATTGTGGGGTATAGGGTATTTGGTACTTAGAGGAGAACCGTGTCTTCAAAGAATCACAGAAAGACACCCTCTTCTGCCTCTGATGCCGAGGTGGTATTTGTCTCTTCTTGTGGATGCCCATTTGCAGTCGCAGTCGCAGTCGCAGTCCCATTCGTGCTCGCACTCGCGGCGGCCTGAGAAGTAGCACTCCCGATTTCTGCTACACCATTTAATACCGCCTCGCGCCCCACCGCATCTGCATCACTCGCTGTCGCCGTCGTCTTCACTTCGTCTGCCACCCACGGCAGCCCCCTCAACTCGACAACCTCTTTCCTAATCAACTCGATCCTCTCCTTGTTCCTCTCCACGACCTCCCTGTTCTCCATCAGCGCCTCATAGCAGTCTTTATCATCCTCCTCTCGCACAAACTCTTCGAGCGCCTCGTTGCTCTTCTGCAGGTGGGCGATGGCGTTCTGCAGCTCCGAGACTTTGGCGTGCAGCGCGGAGACGGGGAGCTCACGGAGAGCAGCGGCGAAGCGCGACGAGGTTATCGGGAGCGCGGTCGCAGACATGGCGATGATTACGACGGCGGAGCTGGAGTGGGTGGTGGTGAATTGCGGGGCTGAGTATGGGTTTGGGGGGAGTGGGTGGGGGGTTGAGAGGTTGGCGGGGTGGGTGAGGAGTGCGGCGAGGAGGGTCGCGAGGCAGAGTCGTGTGGCCAAGGGGGCGTTTAGGGAGGGGGATTGTGGCTCTTTTGTGTCTCTTTTGCGTCCTGTTGAGTAAGAGCGTCACTAGTAGCCTGGAGAAAGATGACGCGTTGCGGGCAGATGGTCGTAGGGCTGAACCAAACGTCCGTGCTTCTGAGCCGATATTTCGTAGTTGGACTCGCAGTTGGACTCGCGGTTCGAGACCTCACTTGTCCTCCCTGTCGTCCCTCTCTTTCTCCATGTATATGTAACCCTTTCCCTTCGCCCTACTCTTGCTGCGTACTGGCAATCGCCATGAACAATGTCGTGTCTGTGGCCCTCTTGCGGCCATGTGCTGCGCTCCGACCGACGGCGCCCATCACACATCAGTGGAACACGGTGACGAGTGCATTTGCGCGGCGCTTCTGTTCGACCTCCTCTCCTCCCAATGCAAACTCTAGAACTTCGCTGCTCTCCGTTCTCCAATCTCGCCGCGCGGCTCTCTCCTCGCAGCCGTCTCGCTCCTTCTCCGCGACTCTCCAGCCCACCGCAAAAGTCCTGAACCCCCCCGAGGACCCACGCCGGCCGCCAACCCAGTCACTGCAACCCAAGAAACGTCCCGTGAAGATCGGCCCGCTGCCCACCGGCGAAGTAGACAGCGAGACCATCCGGTCCATCTTCGGCGCAAAAGTCTCGCATACAGACGGCAACAATATCCTGCGCATCCTCCACCACCGCCGCACGTCGGGCTCTCTCGCCGACTACGGCGTCGACAACCTCGGCCACAAATACGCTCACGTAAATAGGACCCTTGCCACCAGAGCTCTCGGATGGCTGCGCGAAGAATTTCCCGTCGACGAAGGGCGCGCCGCCGAACAGTGGGCCGAGAAGGAGGCAAATCGCATTGCGTACGAGCTCTGGTTGGCGGACCCGGAGAACGAGTCAAAGTACAAGGACCCCGCGCGCGTATGGCGGGACCAGCAGAAGGAGATTGATCAGCAGAACGAGCAGCATGAGCAGGACGAGGGCGAGCGACTTGGGATGCTACGTGCCGGCCCTTCGCAATTCGAGCGCAACATTGCCGAGAAGCGGCGGCTGCGATTAGAGGAAGCAACCAAAAAAGCCGAGCAAAAGGAAGCCAAAGAGAAGGAGGACATGGTGAAGCTGGAGACGGGCGAGTGGGTGCGGACACCCCGCGGCACGGGGCTCATGAAGCCGGGCCAGACGGCCTATGTGGATGTGTTCGGACGGGAGCAGATTAGCCAGAGGAAGGAGATCCAGGAGGCGTACCGCAAAAAGGCGGAGCTACCTTTCAAGACTAAGGAGGAGTTGTTGGCGCAGACTACAATCGCCCAGCGCGTCTATCCCATGACGGCCTTCGTCCTCGTGCTCTGCCTTCTCAGCTACGGCTTCGCACATTACTACATCCCGCCATCCCCCGACTATCGCATGTGGCCGGACGTGAGTCCCACGACAGCCACAATAATAGCGCTCGTCGCCGCTAATGTCGTTGTTTTCCTTGCCTGGCGCTGGACACCATTGTGGGGCTTCCTGACGCGCCACTTCCAGCACGTCCCCGCGTACCCATACGCCCACACATCCATCACCAACGTCTTCTCACACATCATGCCTGAGCACTTTGTCTCGAACATGGCCACGCTGATCCTGGCTGGCAGCGTGTGCCACGACCTCGTGGGCCGGGGTGTCTTCATCGGGGCGTACCTCTCCGCGGGCGCCATCGGCACACTGACATCGCTCTACTGGTCCAACCTCGGCCGTGGTAGCATCCTCGCGCACAGTATGGGCGCCTCCGCCGCCGTTTACGGCATCGTAGCGCTCTATCTCTCCCTCACCGACCGCGAGCGCGTCCAGATCCCCTTCGTCAAAGACATGAGCGTGGGCTTCTACCCGAAATGCCTACTCGTTGCCGTTGTGGCCGCCGAGTGCTGGAATGCGCGTAGGGGTCGGCAGGGCGCCGACCATGCGAGCCATTTTGGTGGCCTGTTCACCGGGCTGAGCGTTGCGGGCTATATGCAATATAACGGGTTCCATCAGAGGAGGATGCCGTTGGGACAAGTCGAGCAGAAAGCTGGAGTAGACGAGAAGACGTTGGACGTCGGGGCGATTGTGAAGGAGGAATACAAGGAGGTGACGGAAGGGGTGAAGAAGGTGGTCAAGTAAAGCCATCTGCTGAGTTTTTGGAGTCGTCGTTGGCATGTGTATGATATGATATGTACGACCTGCATAGAGCGAGTATTGGAGATGGAAATCTGTATCAACGCACATGCGTGGAATGATGCCTTGCTCTGCATGCCATGAAATTGTAATGATATCTTGCCAGAATTTACAATTTAGGTTAGGGGGTGGGAGGGTGCATCACGCACAATATCCCCCAATATAGAATGCTGGCGCGAGCGAGCAAAACAATACACAAGAAATCTCCATGTCCATGTCCATATTCACACCCCTATTTTGTAGAAACCAGAACTTAAAACCCAAACCTGCAGTCTGGCCCTCAAACACCATCTATCCGAGGTCCCTATTTCCCGCCCAAAAAGCAAACAACTCATTCATACGCGCTCAAATCCAACGGCACACTGCTTCCCCTTCCAGCCCTATACCTTTTAGGCGCACCACTAAACTCCCGAGGCTTCGGAAACTGCCCCTCATCTTGGAATCGCCATCTCAAATCATGGACAGGTACGATCCTGCCTTTCTGTCCTCCGCCCGGAGCCATACCCGGGCTCGTCGGTCCACTCTTCACGCCGGCCCCGCCGTTGCTGAGCGTGTATGAGCTCGGATCCAGCATCGACCGCATGGGGGGTTGGGTTGCCGATCGGTTCGAAGGAGAGAGCATCGGGGGCGGGGGAGGTGCGGCGGCGCTCGGTGCGGAGGGTGGTGGACTGACGGGAGGCGGTGGAGGAGGAGCAGCGGGTGAGCCACGTCCAAAGGCGTTGCGGGCGGCTTGTTCGGCGAGCGAGGGGCTGTGGCCATTTGTTGGCGCTTTCGGGGCGGGTGGAGCAGGAGCTGCTGGAGGTCTAGGCGGCGTGCTGTTGTAGCGGTATGGGTCGTAGTCGTCTTCTTCTTCTTCATCTGGTTGCGCGTGCGATTTGGGTGGAAAGGGAGGTGGAGGTGGTGTTGAGCGGGATGAC
>MU002083.1:0-42605 GCA_010093585.1 Melanomma pulvis-pyrius CBS 109.77
TTGTTATTGCGTAGTTGTTAAGATAGCTTGCTGCAAAATGTCAAATTTTTGGTGTATTTTCAAGGTGCGCAGCTCACTTGCATGCGCAGCTCCCTTGCCGAGTAACGTTATTTCGGCGCGCGCACATGCCAAAAAAAACCCCCCTCACCCAAAAACTACCTTGAAATCCCCAAAACATTCATTCTGAATTTCCACCAAAAAAAAGGTGTTCAGATATTGCATCGGCCGGGAATCGAACCCGGGGCTAGCCGATGTTGCGCTTGGCAACGGCTAATTTTACCACTAAACCACCGATGCGAGATGATTCCTTTTATCTTCTTATGTGTAGAATGCTAAATAGTTTATTATATATACAGTAACTTGAATCTGAAAAATGTATATATGGAAATGCCGTCCTGCACTCTATAACGGGTCAAGGGGTGGTAAGCACTAAAATCTCATTTCTTGTGTTGTTGGATTCTGGCCCGTGTCTCGCAAAGACGCTCATCTGGGACTAGGTCTAAGATGGAAACGGCCAATCATTGCGCTCGTGCGCCGGCGATTTTTCCTCACTAGCGTCGTGCGGACCAATCAAGTCACGAGGGCCATCAAAGCCACAGTCTATAACCTTTGAGCGTCGAGACAGTTCACTACGTATTTGCTCTTTTTGCTGCAGTCTCAATCACTGCTTCGTTGATTACTGCTATACCGTAGTGTCTTCGAATCATTTCCGTAGGGCTGAGGGGAGAATTTTCCAAGCCCCCCTCAAGATGATCAAACGACTTTAACCGCATGTCAAGCGCCATCCATTTGCTTTAAAACTCTCCCGTGTGCTAGATTCCTCTCGATATATGCAAGCCGAGAGGCATTTATTACGAAGTATCTATTTCATGAGACCGGGGACATGTTGGAGAACGTTTGTGGGATGTCAAGGCAACTCAACGAGCCTGGAAATTGGCATTTCTTCTGCCTATGGATCGAGAACGACATTCAGACATAGGCTGATTTTGCTTTTGGTGGATTTTCACGTGTGCTACTAATATAGTCGATTCTGATTTGGTACCCCAGCAACTGTGACCGCTTTCATCTTGTTACTGACAACACAAGGAATTCTTGGAAGGGACACAAGTGGTAATATGCCAAATACGAGCAGTGGCCGATTTTTCTGAGCCGTTACCATCCCTCTTAGTATTTTCTACTTGTCACTGTGTGTTTTTCTATCTGGGGGGTTTTGGAGGGGATTACGGGGACGGAGTCCAGGTGCTCCGTCCCCGTGCAAGTCAAGGATGCAACAGAGCAGCCTAGACAACTACCGATTCTCACTACCACGATTGAGACTCGCGCTTTCTATGGTCTGGATATTCTCTGATCTACATGACAGCGCTTTGTAGGGCGAGACCGACCTCTCCTCCTGACCATTTCCTCAAAAATGCTTGCTCGCTCGGTAGTTGCGATGCACGTTGTCAGGCGTTTGACACCAGATTACGAAAAAGTAATGCTATCTGTTCCATTCACTTTGATACAGGGAAGTTAAAGATGTGATTCATACAGACGCTGCGTTAGGAAGTACATGTACAGGACCTGCATAGACGACGCGTGCATAGCGCGATCGCGGAACACTTTCCGCACTGTTCCGCGCCTTTAGATTTTTTTCGGAGGATAAACATAGCTCAATTCGATAATGAGATAAACTTATATCTTGAACAAGGTGAAGAGCCTTATAATTCATAGATAGTAATAGGACTCTCCATTGGCTTTCGATTGGCATTCCACTCGTTTAAGTGGGTGAGCTCCAGGTTGTGGTGCGGAGATCCAGTCTTACTCAAAGAGGCAAGTCCATGCGGACTCCACTCTGCCTTGGAACCGTTCATCGTAGTGAAAGTATTCACGTGGCCTAGCTGTATAATAAATAACAATATCTATTTCACATCAGATAAGAAGAACAGGGGGCCGCGGGCCTCTTGTAATGCGCGATAGCTATCGCATCGGCTCGAAAGAAGTATGTCCAACCGACACTGGTAAGCAACCTTTTCCTAGACATCTAGGTCTATGGCTCCTACGAAGTAGCTTCTGCGGGCCGATTCAACCACCTCTCGCGGAATTGGCGTCTATTGCAATGGACCCCACTTCTCTTGGTCGGCATATAAGAGCGGAAGTATCCTACTGTTGGCGCTCCTTGATTCATTCTTCCACTTTGCTGTACACCGAGTGTCCTCCTTTACAAGGACCCAATATTGTCGAGGTCACATATCTTTCGAGCTTGATCAAAGAAACAGACGGTCTAATACACATTCTTCCGTCCTCTTACGAAAGCCCAACATGGCACCTCATCCCTTCAAAACGCTGAACATCGAGGAGACGCGGATAGCCCGGGACGTCGTCCTTGCCCAACACCCCGATGTCGTCGTCGACTTTAGAGAAATATTCCTTCAGGAGCCAGAAAAGGAGGGTATGAAGCTATTTCTCGATCTTGAACATTCTTCCAAGCCCGGACAGTCTCCCACCTCGAAACGACCATCACGATTGGCCAAATGTCAATACGACATCATTGGCTCAGACAAGATTCCTGAATACCACGAGTCCATTGTGGATATCGGCCTCAAGAAGCGTGTTAGACACGAGGTCATTGGCAAGGAGCATCAAGCGTCGTTGACCCTCTGGGAATTTGAAATCTTGGTTGAGGCTTGCAAGAGGTCGGATGAGTTCCAGAAAGCGATTGCCGAATTCAAGTTGCCTGAGGGCTTTGAATTAGTCGTAGAACCATGGTATGTACTCCTTTCTCTAGACTAGGCTCACCTTAGCTGACACAACGCCAGGCCGTACGGAGGACTTGATCTTGGCTCAGAAAATCGAAGATACTTTCAGGGACTTTGCTTTGCCCAGGACACCCGAAGTGGAAATCCCGACAGCAACTTTTATGCTTACCCGCTACCTTTGATTCCCATCCTGGACGCCCACAAGAAAGAAATCATCCGAATTGATAGACTCGCAACTGGTGGCAAGGGAGACTCGCTCACCGGCAAGACTCACTCAGAGCATATCGTCGACCACTGCCAGTCTGCCGAGTACGTCCCGGAACTATTGCCAGGAGGTACACGGAAGGATCTCAAACCCATAAACATCACACAGCCAGAGGGTCCTTCTTTCAAAGTCACTGATGAGTCTCTAGTCGAGTGGCAGAAGTGGCGATTCCGAGTATCATTCAACCCTAGAGAAGGTGCCGTTCTCCATGACGTTCATTACGATGGAAGGAGTATCCTCTACCGCCTGAGTATCAGCGAGATGACAGTACCTTATGGAGATCCGCGTCCCCCCTTCCACCGGAAGCAGGCATTCGACTTCGGAGACGGAGGTGCAGGGAATTGTGCCAACAACCTCTCTCTGGGATGTGATTGCCTCGGCGTTATCAAATACTTCGACGCTGTTATTGTAGGATCTGATGGAGAGCCAAAAGTACATCCAAACGTAGTTTGCTTGCATGAGCAAGACAACGGAATCGGATGGAAGCACACCAACTGGAGGACAGGCCGTGCCGTTGTCAGTCGGATGCGGGAGCTTGTAGTTCAGTTCATCATCACGCTTGCTAATTATGAGTATGTCTTTGCGTACAAGCTCGACACTGCAGGAGGTATCACCATCGAGGTCCGCGCAACCGGAATTGTGAGCGTGGTCAACATCGATCCAGGAAAGACGTCTGATTACGGAAACGTTGTGTCTGGTGGTGTTCTAGCACAGAACCATCAGCACATCTTTGCAACCAGTATGTTGAGCGTGGTGCTACTAGAGAGTTCTTATACTGATTTGAATGATTGTAGGAATTGATCCTGCCATTGACGGACACAACAACACAGTTCTTCACGAGGAATCCCACTCAGCTCCCTGGGATAAAGTCACCAATCCCAACGGAAACTTTTATGAAATCCGCAAGACGGTCGTGAACCGATCCTCTGGACATGATGCCGCACCAGAACACAATCGGACGTTCAAGATTATCAATCCAAACAAACGGAATCCTCTCAGCGGTAATCCCGTGGGATACAAATTCGTCCCTCCACCAACGCAAAAGTTGCTCGCGGCCCCAGGATCCATCCAGGCTCAGCGAGCGCTTTTTACTAATCACCATGTCTGGGTCACCAAGTACCGAGATGACGAGCTTTATGCTGCTGGGCGCTTTACGCTTCAGTCGCAGCTCGAAGTTGGAGGTGTACACGATATGGTGAAACGTAACGAAGAGGTGACGAATGAGGATTTGGTCATTTGGAACACATTTGGTCTCACGCACAACCCTAGGTAAGTCAGATTGGCCGAAAATATAATGAAGCGATGACTGATTTTGTTTCCACAGGGTCGAAGACTGGCCGGTCATGCCCAGCGAAATCTTCCAGGTCCACTTCAAGCCCTCTGACTTCTTTAATGCGAATCCCGCCATCGACGTCCCTTCAACAAAGAATGAAGCATCGGTGTTGGTTGGGAAGGAGTGCTGTTTGGAGAAGCTATGAGCTGTGGCATCTGTAATTTTTGTTTTCTTATGCTGAGATTTCTTTTACGATTCCAAGTTTTCGGGTCCAATAAGTCGACATATTCAAAACTCTACTTCACATAAAAGATTTATTACCTAATACAAGTCCTTGGTCGCATTGCAGTGCAAAATTGTGTGATTAAAGGATTTGATGGGGTGCTGAACCGCCCCCCGCATTCTACTCTCCCTGTGGCAATCACGCCATCGCCCACTCCTGCACCTCAATTCCAAAATGCATGATTTTTCTGAATTGGGCGCGGAGACAACTGTAATGAAAACGCCTTCGATTTCTCATAAATGTAATCACTCCCAACTTTAGCCACGTTGGCGAACAGTCACACTCACTTTTCACGATCACCTTATGCATCCCATCGCTGACCTCTACACCCAAGCCACGCTCCCCAACTCTTTTTAGAAATGGCATACATTGCAAAACTTCCGAACGAAATACTGCTCGACATCTTCGAGTATCTTAAACTCTCCTCTCGCGATCTGCTCAATGTCATGCTATGCAGCCGTTCATGGCGCGGTCCTGCCACTTCTATTCTATACAACTCCATATCATTAGCCTCGGCACTCGACGAAGATTCTCCAGTTTCTCAGTTCGCGAAGCAGTGCCGCCAATTTCATCTCGTTCAATCCATTGCTATCCAGCTCACCGAGAACCACTTGATGGGCTTTAGCATCGCATCATCGGATGCATTTGCGCGACTCTGGGAAATATGTGACACCCTATCTAGCCTCTTGCATCTCCAAAGTTTCTCTTTATTCCTAGACGAGCCCATTGGCCACGGACACAATGCCCCAAGCACCGCTATCGTCCATATCCTCAACAACCTTCCCCAAACGGTCGTAAATCTGAGCATCGATTGCGACCGCCTGGACACTCCGAGTTTATCACAACCGCATGTTTGCCACGCTATCAGTGTTTTGGTTCCTAGATTGAAGACCTTACGACTCAGGTTATCTTATGTTTGCTCCGGATTGTTCTCCCATCTTTCATCGCACGCATATTTTGACCGCGATCATGATCCTAATGCGACTACTTCTCAGCATCCCAAAGCGGTTTCTTCTACTCGACATCCCAATGCAACTACTCGGTACCCTGACGCGAATGCTACAAACAACTCCAAACTCCCAAAAGCAACATCCGCGCTCGAACATCTAGTAATTCGACTAGAAATGCATCCAGACTCGCTACATGGCCCGACTTCTTGTCTTTGTTATTCGGGACACAAGCCTCTACAGGGTGTAAAGTTGGCCAAGACGCTGCAGAAATTGTGCGACTGGGGTGCGTTCCCTTCTCTACGGCGATGGGTTATTGTAGAGCATGTCGACGGCACGCTTTCACTACGCGACGACCATTCGAGCATTTCCACGGCTCGAGAAGTGACAAAAGATAGGGTTGTGCCGAGGGATGGGCTGCTTGTTTGGACTGCGGGGGGTTTTACGGCAAGGTGCTTCTGATGGACCCGTTGCTCAAAATGGGGTGTGTTTTTGAATCAAGATGTGTATTTATTACCATTGCGTATAGTCACGGAATTGAATAGCACAGTAGCTGTTAGCCATGCTGTGACGTATAGGTGCTAATGCGTTCCAGAAGGACAGTAGTTGGGATACTACGGCCGACAGAAGGAACAGAAGGAAGATGTTGTGTATCTAAATCCTAATTTGAGATACTACGACTTCCATATGCAGTCCTTCAATCACAGCATAGTGTTATGTCTTATAAATCTTAAACACATTTACACAACCAAATTTGTCCAATATGTTTCCAGAAGCACAGAAATGCTGTACTGATGTCATCAATTCATACTTGATCTTAGTCCACTGATTTCGTTCCAAGCACTACATATCTGAATCATTAACATAAAGACGATGACGTGCCTATAGTTAACCTCCACCTCATAAGTCCCCTTTTAAAAAAGCAATTATTTTGGCTTTCGCCTTGGCTTTCACTTGGTATGAGTGGACGATATGTAGACCGCCACCTTTTGTAGTAGGTTGCGGAAAAATTTGGTTATTATATGTCAAAGATTGTGATTGTTTAATACGCAATTCCAGCTTCCACTCTGAACCATTGCTCATGAAAAGCCCATCTGTCATTCGTTAGTCAAGGTTACAGCTTCATTTCAGTCTCAGACACTCACTTCCTCCTCACTTCCTTCCACGCTTCCATTTCGCCCCCTCATACGTCAATAGACGGACACCAATACAACACCGTGCAAGTATCAGGCTTCTCCGACTCCAGCACCCCACTCGCCTTAAAGCAAATAAAATCCTCTCCGTCAAAACGCCCTGTTCCTGCAATCTCCCCGGTCTTCACCGAATCAGCACGTTTATCGATCTTCGCCACAAAGATACCATCATTGAACTCGGCCTTGCGGTCGATGCCTTCCCATGTTCCGCGAGGTCTGCTGACTTTGGATATCTCTTCCGGATTCTCAGTAAGAGACTTTGGTGGCTTGGTGTAGTAGGCTATAGCGTCGTAGTTTTCGGTTTTGCCAGGACCTTCAATGCAGGTGATGAGATAGAAAGTTTTAGAGGAGCCTTGTTTCACTGTTGGGGCGGCAAGGGCGAGTTGGGGGAGAAGGCTGATGAGCCAGCGCGTGGAGGTTGCTTGGAGATATTTCATATTGGATGAGAAGAATGGATAGAATCTTGGGGAGAAGAGAGACTGTACCGATCACTTCCCAGGAGCGCCTTTTATACTTTTGGGAATTACTAGTCCCCGATAAACATTCTGAATTAGGATTAATACATGAGTGGTTCGGGTGAATCATTGGTATGTTCCTCTAACCACGTCAAACCAATCTTCTTCATTTTCATTCCAGATGAACTTTTATTCCAGAACGGGACTCGAATTCAAATTGTCTGGCTTGGAGAAGCTTAGTTTGGATCTGTGTGCCTAAAACGCAAGCTACTGAAGCGGCTAAACAACGATTAGAGTAACCAACAAGGCATGCACGCGCTCTGACTTCTTCCTGCCTTTCTTCAATGCTTCAAGTGATACTCGGCAGCGGGGTATGATATAGTCGGCCGAATTTAAATTGTTCAAGTTTCTACTATTCAGTGAGCTCATTGGTCGCCTCCATTGTAATTCATACTAATCCATAAATTACGTTGCACTCCAAGATGCTCGTCCTGCTATCCTCCTTGCTGCCTGAAGTATGGCTCTAAAATTTGAGATACATGGTCTATCCCGAATTGCGCTCAAAATTGTGACAGTGCCGCCAACTCACGTTTCTTGATCCTACCCCACCATTATGTCTCTCAAATCAGTCTCAAGATGGGTTACATTATTGGCACGACACTTAAGATGTTGCCTGATGTACTTAACTTCACTAGTTCCTCGGCACTTGGGAGCGGATGTATTGTCCCTTTAGGAAAGCGTCGACTAATTTGCAATATATACGGCAGTGATGTGACTGCCGAGGTGCAAAAGCGATTTCAATTATCCGAACATCAATTTAAACAAACGTGGTTTAGAGGAGCTACAGTAATGTCTCCCTCTTCAACTTTTGAAGTTCCGCAAATCATCTAGTTGGATAGAGCAAGTTGATTTTTGATCTCTCGCTAACATCTATTTTGTGTTCAAGTTCCCCAAGACCATAACGCCAAATTCTTGGAACGGCGTGTTCTATACACTTCAATCAACCCTTGAACTGTACGAATGATGAGACAGTTTCTTAGATTTCATGAACTTCATCCCCAGTGCCCGCAGGTCCAATGATGCACCCAAAAGACGGATATCGTGAACAACCACAACCGCGCCCACTACCGAAATCCCCACTACAAGCTCCAATCGCGCTAAAATAGGATCGAGGGTTGAGAAATATCTTGACATATTGAAACAATGTTCAAGATCTAGCTCTCAAAGATTTGCATTTCTTTTGGACCATTCCCCGGTTTGAATCAAACTAGCGCTCAATTCGGAAAAGATGTGAAGGTGCCGTCCATTGGAAATGTGACAGGCTCACTAAGGCCAAAGTTCACTGGATCGCCCCAAAATCCCTGCCAGTTGTAAGCAGGATGTCAAATTATCCTTCAGTGGAAGACTTACCCAGTCAAATTCGGGGAGGTCCTGATTCTGTTCTGTATCGCCCACAGTGCTGTTTAGGTGTAGATCATCCCAGTTGTATACATTGTGGTCTAGTTGCATTGGTTGTACTTCTGATGCTGGCTGCTGAATAAATGATCCCGGCTCCGGATTCTGCTGAAGGGCGTACGATGGTATTTGATTGACATAGACAGGGTAGCCGAAAGTTGCTACCTGGCTCGTGGACGACGTAGAAGGGCTTGCATAAGAGTCCAAACTTCCCGAGTGATCACTCTGCGAGACCGCGCTTTCCCTAACCGCCTTGTCGATCATGCCTTTCACGACCGCCCAAGCTTTAGTGTGGTTATTCTCTTTTAGAAGACTGGACATTTGCAGGGCTCGTAGCGCGCGTGGTCGGTCTGGCACTTCAAATGACGGATTCCGCAACTCAGATAGAATGTGTAGAATAGCTTGAAAAGCCGCGTGGCCGCCTGCAGACATTAGGCTACCATTTTCGTGTAGAAGGATTCACAAACCTATATGCCACTGATATCGAGCAATGTCGACATCGATGCTAGCTCCATTTAGTGTTTCAATACAGTTGATGGATTTTTCAAATATCCTTATCCCATATGTTAAATGCGTACAGTTGTCATCACAGGGTTATGGTGACTCACGACGTGCGAATTTCATTCGAGAAGACGACATCTCGATATGCTCGCGGCATTCGAAGCCAGAATAACAGGTAGCACCTCCATTCCAACATTGACGCCAAACCGAGAGTAAGACGTTGAATAGATATATCTGGATTGCAAAAGCGCAGATATTTCTGTAGATTCTCTTCATGCATTTCGTGTACCACAGTTTTGATTTGCTCGTACATACCCTGAAGCTCTCGTGCCGGATCAGGGGCTGTGGTGCCGCGGAGACCAGATTCCAGCATTCGTCTTTCTAATCGATAGGTGCTCTGAACTATTCGTCTCAAGGCAATCATCCCAACATACCGGACAAGTTGAAAGGTCATATTAGTGAATCTTTCCTCGTCGTAAGCAGTTGGACCGGGACTCGCGCCCTCGATGAGTTCATCATCCTCGATGTTCCGTGGAAGCATAGATGTATACGAGTCGCCTGAGATACTCGGTTCTTGTCCCTTGCACTCTGCGGCTCGAAATTCGAGATTGCAGACCTGGTGCCAAGCCCGGCGACGAAGCTCAATAGTAACGCAGTCCATTGATCCTGATGGAAATAAAGACGGATCTCGGTGAAGTCCTAGGTTCAAAGCGATCCGCATAGCTACACCAAGTAATGTCCATGCTTTACCTAGAAATCATCGTTAATAGTGCGCTGGTGACCCTAAGGAGGAGCATACCTATATCATCTTCTGCTGCTATACACGTCAGCCATATGAGGAAGGCCTGAAACACCTCTAAGCTAGAGGTAGTCAGGTAATTTTCTCGAGATAGGCCGATTTCGACACCTAGTTCAAAGCGAGCTAAGAGTTCTTCTTTGCTGTCTCCAAATGTGGTTTCAACAATCGAGGGGACAAGAGAGTTGACCGCAGAATAAAAAATTGCGAAGGCGAGAGGATGTGAGTCTTGGAGGAAGAAAGGAAATTTTCGCAACAAAGATGGCCTATGGGTAACTCGGACCATTGGATCTACATTGGAAAAATAGATATCCAGTAGGGCATCGCGTTGCTCTTGGGTTTCGGGGAGTAGGGCTTCTAGAGTAACACCAATTTTCGCACGCCCAAGTGAAAGTAGATGGACCAATTTGTTTCTCGTCGGAAGTTCGCGTTCTTCCTCTGTTGTACACCCTAGTAGCGCCTTAATATCTTGGATCTGCGGTCGTCGTTAGCATAACCTAAACCCTTGTTTCTCTCTCATTAACCAATAAGCTGTAAAACTAAGCAATAACAAGATATCCTCAGAGTGTACTATAAATTCAAGAAAGACCAAAACTTCTCCAATGGCAAAGAAGCGAATGGTTATTCTCACCTCGTCGGCCAGCAGAGCGTAATGCAAAGACGACACAAAGTGAGACTTTCCATCGTCCAGGAGCAACGTCCCATCATCTTTGTCTGAGCTTATACCAGCACCCTGGGAAGTCTGGCTAGTCGATGATGGTGTTGCTTGAGCTTCACACTCGCGCCTGTCGCCTTCGCCGCTCGAGGCCCCGGGCGGCTCGGATGCAGCTGCTTGACCAGAAACCGCCTTTTCTAGAAGAAATTCGAGTCGATCTAATCGTGCCTGGACGTCGGCGTTTCGTGCCCCTCCTTTCCCATTCTGCACTACAGACTTAGAGACTCTGCCGGAAGATGCTTGCCCCAGCCCCTGATCGCTGGCATAATTACACACGTGATTGCCGCGTGTACAAGCTCCACAAATCGGATGGCCGTGATCGCATCGCACTTTTCGTCGGCGGCAAGTTAAGCAAGAAGCTATAATTCGTTGGCGACCTCCGGACCCGGATGAGTGTGGCTTTCCCAAGGAACTTGGCGACTGCGATTGGGAAGTAGGATTCGTGATCTCGACCATTGCTCTTACCAAATCAGCGCAATTATAACTAAAACATCAGGGTGTTGTGAGATGGACGGGACGTGTCTTTGGATGAGGTTGTCTAGCTCGTGGAAGGATCGTCGAATCTTATCGCTAATAAGCGATACCAATATAAGCTTAGTGTGCATTCAGGAGCATTTAATTGCATCCCCACCTACTTGGTCAGCGGTAGTCACCCAAGGTCCGGTAGAAGTCCATCTCTCATAGGACAGGTCTTCTTCCATTCCGCGTTTCCCCGCCACGATGTCATCCCGGCGCACGCCAGCGAAGCGTGGCAATTGCTTGGCCCTAGCGCTAATGTCACATCTCCCGTCGATTTACGATAATGTTTACGTCATACTATCTCTCCAGCCTAGCCCACAGAGAGTTTGGTGAAGGAATCTTCGGATATCTCAAACCCAGTGCCAGAAATGTTTCCAGCCAGAATGTTTTTTCCCTGAAACAACACGGCTCGGGTTGTTTTGGCGCACATGACACAAGTCCTATACGGTGATCTTGGGTGGTTATATGCGTACCGAAGACAGTCTCTTCCTTTAGCAATGAGGTCCCATACGACACTATGAATGACACTGGGCATTGTTTCTTAATTGCGAGTCATTGCAGAGGCCATGATCATGTCAAGGTCTTCTACCGATATGACAGAGAGAGAGAGAGAGAGAGAGAGCAATATATATAGCTTCGAGCAGAAGAAGAGACCGCAGTAGAGGAGAATTGAAAATAAATTAGCTGCACGTCATTCATGTTTGTAGTTTCACCGCACAATGATTTCGTCTTCTTATCAATCGAAAACGTAAAGAAAACGGCAACTTCTTCCGTAGATATTCCAACACATGTCCCCTATGTAGATACTAGTTAGAAAATACTAGTCCAAGCACATCTCCATGAATGTCGTGTGTCGGGCGCTCCAGAAATCAGACTACTTAATTCAACAACAAAGTATTGCTAACTTTCCCATTTCCTCTTCTTCGGCAGCCCCTTTGTCCAAGTCTTCAATCTAAATTTTTAGATTTGACCTCACCCTCATCGAACGAGAGAGTTTCGAATGCCAAATGGCACTTACTTACAGATATCACATAATATGTATTTAGTTAATGAATCACAGGTCTTTGCAAAGTATATTATATAGATATGTATTGCCCCTATGGTCCTCAACTAATCTGTCTCGTTTTCACTGTTTCCAAGTAGATAATGGGAAATATCAGCGCCAAATTTCAGCTACTGCTGCTGCAACCAAATTGTGAATAGCCTACTTTAGTATTAGCGTGAGACCATACAAATCTTGTTTACAGTATTTAAGATCTGATGAAGTTTCTACTGAAGCTGAAATAATGCTTACAGTGCCAGGGTGGTAGTCATTGTACCAAAGACAACTCTTCCCATCCGAGTTGTAACAAGTCGCATCTTTACTCCCATACTTGGTGGGATCACTGATCGCCTGGTTGAACGGCTTTTGTGTGTCGACAACCCAGCCCTGACTTCCTGTGTGCGACGCCATAAACTCTTTTAAACGGTCCGACAAAAGCGCGTTGAATTGCTTGATGACCCCAGCTTCGGTGTCTTGTGAATTTTTTGATTGGGCAAGCATCATGGGGGTTTTGTCGATTGCTGATATGTGTTAGACCTCCTCGCTGTATTTATATGCACGAAAACTTACGCGGTACACTCAAAAGCGCAAAGGTCCTAGCACCAGCATTGTACAAAATCTCCAGCTGCGAAAAATAGCTGTCCATAATTTTTCCAAGCAGCGCCGCCTCATCGGCTCTCGAGTATGAGTTTCCGACGTCGTTCACACCCAACCATACCATGAAGACTGCTGTTTCGCCCGTCCAATTCGCATACGATGGCTTCTTAGCGATGCTGTCACTGAAGAGCTTCACTTGGTCGATAAAGCTCTTAACTGTAGGCCTGAACGGAGTCACGAGGGAGGCATTGACCGTTGCTCCTCCATCTGCAAAGTTATAGGAGTAGAGAAGCGTCGAATTATAGTTCTTCACGAGGTATCCAATCCAGTTTGGGCCACCGGAAGAAGTATATCCAGGATAAGCGGGATTTCCCAGAGGATTTGTCGATGAGGGTTTCGTAGATGCCACGTTGAATCCAGTTTGACTATATGAGTCTCCGCTGGATAATGTTAGCATAATGCTTGGTTGTGAACTAGCAATGAAACATACAATGTTATTAGGTACCTCTCGCCACCATATACACCATGAACAGTGCTTGTCAAGGTAGACACTACTAAAGCGAGGCTAGCTACACGAAAAGCATGGAGGAAGACCATTTTGAATAAAAGCAAGGAGAATACTAAAAATGAGAGCGGGTGTGTAGACTCAAATATGGTAAAGAAAGTATTTCATCCTGATCTTCGTAAAACGATTTCATCTAGATAATTTACATCTTTAGACGTGGTTTGATATGCCGCCAGTAGGATGACTGGAAATCTCGCCAATCGCATTGGTACCTGCAGGGTATACAAGCTCCACGGAGGATCTTGCTCCTTGCTTGATCGGGGCTAATTAAAAACTAAGAACACATACAGAGCTACATTCTGAATACATCGTCCTGCAATTTGACTTGCTGAGCCGATACTTATATGCTGGTCTAGTCAAAACATTACTCTTCCTCGTTAGACCATTTAACTTTGCACGTTGACAGAGTCCAGCCGGCTTCTAGGTTATTTCGAGCTTCTATATAAAGACAAGCCCAATTAAAGCAAACAATCAAATTCTATAGATGTACCAAATCCGCCCTTTGAGTTCTTGCTAAATTCCTGTACCCGAAAACGACATGAAGAAAAATCGTCCGAGCTCGGAACCCCTTCCAAGTAAGGCATCTCTAGGATTTCAGACAGGATTCTCTTTCCTCTGACAAATTGGAGAATTGAGTTTCCTTCATTTCAAGCCGAATTCACTGGGAAGCTAACAGAGGATTCTCTTAGCTCCGACCGTTCACTTCCAACTCTTAGAACTCAAATTCCGAGGCGTTCGTGTCGTTGAATTAGAGCTAGTACATGTCAGACGCACGTGGCCAAGCTAGCTACAATGAAAACGTCTCGGGGCTTACTATTAGCAAAAGCTCTGTTTAGATGACATGTCTGCCGGATTTTTGAGTGAATCAACCCCGCAGAGATATCGACCATTCTAGTAGTTGCCTCCGAACACTTGGCACGGAGTTAACAACAACGCTGTCAAAACTCGTCCCGTTACCATCGTATATCTTATCAATTTAGGTCAAGGCCCTTAGTCCAACAATAGTTCGACGTGAATGGCACAGCGAGCATTCAGTACAATGCTTAACTCCACCGAGACGACCGGGGCCAAGCCAGTGCTTACGCCAGCGTTTGGCGCGGACCAATGCGGAAGCGCGATGTGTTCCCTAGATCAGCATTGTTCTCGTACGCACCTACCTATTCCTACTTCGGTGATTTTGGCGTTGCTGACAGCTGATAGTTAGACGTACCGCTAGCTTTGGCGGTGTGTAACCTTACGCTGTGGTTGGACTGTGGTTGGATAATAATGGTTGGACTCGGTGTGTATCCGAGCATAATTTGATATTATGTGACATGTGCCTCATCGTGCGTATACATAGCATATCTTACATGCATATAAAGCCGCTCGATTTGTACCTGATTTGACGAATGCCATCAATTTCAGCATCTTACCTCCTACACCCTCGCAAACACTAACATCATGGTTCAAACTAAACTCTTCATCAACAACGAGGTATTCGGTCTTCTGAACCCTGAAATAACTTTTCTAATAACGTTCTAGTACGTTGATGCTAAAGCAGGCGAGACCTTGAGCATCTACAACCCTCACGATGAATCTCTCGTGGCAGACAATATCCATGTAGCAGGCCAAGAAGACGTAGATGCCGCTGTTGCTGCGGCTCGAGCAGCATTCAAGGGCGAGTGGTCGAAGTACACTGGCGCCCAGAGAACCAAAGTCATGCTGAAGTTTGCCGATCTCATTGAGAAAAATGCCGGGGAGCTCGGGGCGTGGGAGTCGAAATCCATGGGAATGCCAGTCTCAGTCACAGCGATGATCTTGAACTTGACTGCCGAGATCTTCAGGTGTAAGTTTAATACCCATGAGTTCTCGCTCATTGATTCAGCTTCCTGAAACCAACACGGGCAGATTATGCTGGATGGACTGACAAGCTCACCGGCGAGCAATATCCTGAGGTAGATGGTGTATATAAAGTAGGCTTTTCTCACACTTAAGCTCAGAAGTGACGACGCTAATTCTTCTAAAGATTGTCCAATATGAGCCTATTGGAGTTTGCGCGGGCGTTGGCGCCTGGAATGCGTCGGCTGCGTTCTTTGGGTTCAAAGTCGCTGCTGCCCTTGCCGTGGGATGTACCTTCATCTACAAAGGCAGTGAGAAGAGCCCCCTTGGACTTCTGCAACTTGGCGAGTTGGTCAAGGAAGCTGGATTCCCTCCTGGTCTGTGCCGCATGCGTCATTTAGCAAAGGGTAGAGTTGACAACCCCTGTCTTTAGGTGTCATCAACATCATCACTGGCGACGGGAGAGCGGGTGCAATGCTTGCGAGTCACATGGATATCAACAAGATCTCCTTCACAGGATCTATGTTCGCCGGTAACCATCTCCCAACCTGTGTTAGCTGTATGCAGAGAGCTAACACCGTGAAGGCAAAAAGGTCCAGGAACTGGCCACCAAAAGGTATGTCCAAAGGTGCATGAACACGTGATTAATTACGTTCTTACATTCGTAAAGCAACCTCAAGAGAGTGGTCTTGGAGCTCGGAGGGAAGTCTCCGTCCATAATTTTTGACGACGCGGACATTGAGAATGCCCTCACGCATTCTTCTCAAAACTTCCTCTTGAACTCAGGACAGGCCTGCATTGCGGCCACAAGGACCTTTGTGCACGAGGACATCGCGCCCAAGTTCGTTGAGCAACTAAAGGCGCGATTTGAACAGTTGACGCACACAATCGGCTCACCATTGGACGCAAAGACTTTCCTGGGCCCTTTGGCCGATGGGAAGCAGTTCGACAGGGTGATGGGCTTCCTTGACATCGGCAAAAGGGAGGCCGAGCTCATTACTGGGGGGAAACGGCACGGTACCACTGGGTTCTATGTTGAGCCTACCATCTTTCTAAATCCTGCGGAGGATGCGAAGATCTATCGTGAGGAGATCTTCGGCCCTGTTGCAACAATCAAGACGTTCAAGACTGAGGAGGAGGCCATCAGGATGGCAAACGACACCATCTTTGGACTTTCAGGTAAGCATCTCTTCAAGAAAATAGTCGTTGGAAGAGAGAATATGAATTGACAAACATAATAGCATGCATTTTCACTGCATCGACGAGCCGCGCACTTCGAGTTGCAAAACAAATCGAGTCTGGGATGGTAAACATTAATAGCTCGCAATCTTTTGGCCCCGAAGCTCCCTTTGGCGGGTTCAAACAGTCTGGACTGGGCAGAGAGGGGGGCAAACAGGGCCTGATGCGTAAGTATTTTTCCGACTTCTAAAGGGCTTGCTTGTCTAACAAAAGCAGACTACGTCGAGGCAAAATTGATTTCTATCAAGTAAGCATTGCTTCTTCTCCACGTTCGCATCATTCAACCAAGACATCTGACTCAAAGTAGCATGCGCGTCTAAGTCCGGATATGAAAGCAGGCATTGTGATCTGAGGACACGAACGGGGTTCGAATAAGCTGCGAGCAGATCAGGGTAGTTCTTCGTACCATGAATCAATACTAAACAAAGAATCTCGATCTCTGAAGTCAATTAGGCCCGTGAATTCGATAGATAATGCGATGCTGAACTGGACCATGGGCGTGCAAGAGGGCCGATTGTGCCGGGTGGGATGATATGGAGCCACCCCTAGTGTTCAGGCGAAGTGCATGCCGCTACTGCACGTCGAGGAAAGCGCGTGTCTCCTGCAATTCATAACAGGCTTTTCGTGTTGCTTCGAGGCGAGAAAGTCGGAAGAGACGACGAGTGCATGTGTCGCAGATTGATTGACGTGAATGTACAACAGGCGCTAGCGAGCCCCGGATAAACTTGGGCACCGTCCGCCCACGTCATTGGCCCCGTGTAGCGCCCGGGCTTACATGCTGCCCTCTCCCGAAGGCTGGTGTTGGAACTTGCTTGTTCCTGGGGAGTCGCTGTTCACCATGCCACATTGCGCCTCATATCTCGTGAGGGGCGCCTCCCGAGTGACTCGGCCCTCCACCACCCATCCAGCTCAGCGCTACGCACTGTGGCGACAGTTCCATTACTCAGATCTGACGTTGCGCCTCACCGCTGTAACTTCTCTATATCCACGCAGCATGGTCGGCTGGAGATGACGGAACACGCTCCCGGTGCGTCCCCGTTCTCGGTTCCTGTATAGCGAATTGCTGCTTCCACGGCCAGAGCACGCGCTGACTGCTGAAAAGACTTGCGACACTCGACCCTCAACGCCCTCAAGTTGACCTGTCCCTCAGCCGAAGTCCTCGACTCGCCCGAGCAGCCCAGCCCGATGGAGAACCCTTTCGGCGACGCGGATGCGGAATGGTCAGATGAGGAGCAATTGATCCCCAAATCGCGCCGGAAGGCCCTCTACGTGCCGCCCACCGTAACGGTCGCCAACAGACTCTCTGCGACCGAGACATCTTCTTCTGGGTCCAACTCACCGAGCCCCAACCGCAATTCAGCCTTCTCAGTAAACGGCTCCCCACTTATACCACCTAAATCGCCGTCGAGGCCAGATATCAGACCAGGAAGCAGCCAAGACGATCTTGTGCAGCGCTTTTATCAGGTTACTCGGGAAAGAGACGCTCTGCGGAAAGAGCTTCAGAGGAAATCTGTGGGCCCTCACGGGATTCCGCGCGCTTCGATCGCTTCAGTCGTATATAAGTCTGAGGAGAAGACGCTGATCGAAGAGCTGCAAGCCTTGCGCTATGAGATCCGGAATTGGAGCGAGGAATACTTTAGTGGCCCCCTCTCTTCTCGAAGCAAACGGCCGCACGTCCATTCGGCAAAGGACCTCTTTGTATCCCTTACAGATAACCACGAAGCTTATCTTAAGCACCATCGAGACCGGCCACTCTTGATCCAGGCTTACGTATGGAGCAAACTACAACAGCGCATTTTCAGCAATGTGCAGAAAGGGTGCGGTTATGTTTGGGCAGGCAAGCTTGGCGATCGGAAACTCCGTACAATTAACGACACTCTTCGAAAAGGTAAATTCTAATCTCTTCGGGACCAAGCCTAATCTTTAGCAATACTAATTCGTTCCCAGCTGTCACGAACGAAGCACAAGCCGAGGAGTACCATCGTTGGAGGGCCATGACAGTCAATCTTCTAGTCCCTCAAGTAGACGGCAAATGGAGACCCACATTTGACGCCGCCCCAGTACTAAAGCGAATATCCCGATTCTGCAGCCGACTGCGAAGGAAGCTGCGACCATGGGCCACGCAGAGCTTGAGATTAGGCAAAGACCAACTCCACACCATCATCTCGGCAGCCGTAGCGCTCGATCTGAAAATGAAGAGGCAAAAAGCCGATTATCGCTTTGTCACATTCGCAGGAGGAAAGCCCAACCACTTCTTCGGCTATGGCTTCTACGACTCCGAGATGGAGGATGTCGACGAGGATGATCATAAGCCGAGACGGGTCGAGCTCTCCCTAGCCCCGGCTCTAGAAAGATGCGGAAATGCCAACGGTCACATTTTCGATCAATCCTTCATCCTCATCAAAGCGGACGTGAGCTGCAAACGAATTGAAAAGAAACGACCGCCACGGAAGAAACAGGCTGGAACGAAATCCGGGATACGATCTGTTATGAATCTATGGAACAGTTATGCGTGAACTTGAGTTCATCTGTATTTTAGGGCCGTGTTATAATCGGGATGACGAAAGGGTTAATAGTTTATTTCTTTTCGACCGACAAATAGTCTTGTTTGTTCACCTCAGCAGCCAGAGGATGGGGAGAGTCGCCTGCCATACGGTTATTATCTATAGCCTTGTGGGCTGTTGTTATACAGACCGTGCATGTGAAGCCAGCCAGTTCAAGTCGACTATTTTTATACCTATTTCAAAAGAGCGTTTTTCTTGGAGGGATATAGCTATGTAGGAGCTACCGAGGGTATGTATCCCGGTGGTCGCACTATGCTCAGTGCTGTCACCAAGTAGAAGACTCTAACAAATAATCTAACATCGCGTGTGCGTAATAAATTACTTTGTATAGCATTCTGCTGAGAAACAACTTTAGGTGTTGTGCAACAAGTGAGATACATCCTTCTAGATAACAAGCTCTTGTAATAGGTGACTATATACAAATATTACGTGTATGGCTCCTCAACACTTGGCAGGACAGTCCTGTCGACTCCATGTAGAAGAATATCAACCACTCCCATTACAGGAACGAAAATGTTACTCTGTTTCACTGCACTTGAACGCGAGTTCCCATGGCAGAACGAGTCATCGGCATCCCTACCTTCTTTCCAATACCACGTTCAACCAAGCGTCCTCGGTATTCTCTCTTCTCCCTCGGTCTCTTGCTACACCTCGACTCGTTGAAGCTCGCCAGCCGTGTTGTTCACCACCTCTCTGCCCGGCCTCTTCGGAATTCGATCGTATATGGCCTGAGCGAAGGATGTCTCCGCGCCCATACATCATGTTGGAATGGACATGTCCAATGCGGCGTACCGGATCGTACTATCTGTGTTTCTCATTCCACCCTCTTTGCCATGACGGGCTACTGGTTATTACTGATGGCACTGATGGCGGAGAATTTGGGTTATTGGTTTCCGCCAAACATGTAGATGGCACCTTTCCTGAAGCAGACCCGCCGAACCTACTTGCAAACAACCATCCTGTGCCTATGAGTTTGTTAGATACAATTAAGTATTAGCATCCTAGGTAAGGATATGAACTAGTACCTGAGGTGCTTGCAACTGGTAATACTTCACCCACGTATATGTTTAACTCGTCTGCGGAGCGGCTTGCGTAATTATGTATGAAGCGATAATAGGCTCTAGCAGATGCACAAGGTGAATGATGTGGAAAAAGGAAAGAAAGATTCGTTGGCTGAGGCGGTGGAGGTGGTGGTTCTACCCAGCCCGATAGATTACCCTGGTCACTAGATCTGGAGTCGTCTATACCTTGCCTATAATCACCCCAGGGTGAAATAAGACTAGCTTGACTGGCTCTAGGTCCGGAAAATTAGGCCTCAGCACGAAGATGCTAACATCTTACATTCTTCCTCTAAAAAATGCCAAAGTAGCTTAAATTCTATACTACAACAATAACAAAGTATCAATTAACTTATTATGTATGTGCTCTAGATAATAAGTGCACAGTCGAACACTTCGCTCACACTACATTAGAAATTTTCAACCAAATCTGTGGCGATTATACCAAAGATATAGAAATTAGCCAGACGTCGATTCCACCATAGACGCCTGCCTAGAGAAACAAGCTGAACCCATGGAAGACTATTGGCTACTGCGGGATGTCAACCTTCCTCGCTTCCGGCAAATATTTTATGTCTAAGGGGACACGGACGTCTCTGATATCGCTAACGTGCGGGAGATGATAGAGGTGGCGACGGAGGTTGATTTCATCCCAAAATATCTTCAGCAAAAAGAAAAAAGTAGAAATTTCTCTCTACGAGAATCGAACTTGCGTCATCGGCGCGACAAGTCCGACATACTTACCACTGTACTAAGAGAGACTTGAGGGAATCTGCTTTTTTTGAATATTACTTCCTTACACTAACTGGTATATATTACATGTATGCGCAATTATGCATATGGTATTATTTGCATCTGTGGCAGTCAGACAACGACTTCCTCATCTTCAGACGATTTGGAGCCTCGAATGCAATAATTTTGCTTCTCCTCTAGGACGAAATCGCTGTTCTTGAAGAGCAGCTAGAAACGTTGGAATCATGTCACTCAAGCTCAACGGCAGCGGATATCCACAACGGCTCGTTCGGCCAAGAATCGTTGCCTAAAGGTACTCGAGATTTGTTCGGACCTTCATCAATATAGTACGTCATTAGTGATATCAGACAGGAATTTTCTAGCTTAGTTGCTTAGATACACCTCTAATTCAGCACTCCACCCTTCGCTCCCAGCCCCAAGTACCCAAGCGCCACATCGAAAGTCTTTCAAATTGGTTCTACAAAACCATCCTCGACGAAGAAGCCGGGTAACGTTATATAAGCAAAACACACGAGCTGTTACAGCTTGTTCCTAAATCATCAGCTCCACTCCGGCACCTGCTGGAACGCCATCCCGCTTCCGCCTCTGGAGAATATGGAAGAAGTCCTCCCCCAAAGATGCTACGCACTACTCATCTAATGCTCGTTGACCGCTGTCTGGAAATCTGGGTCTCTATTCTAGGGATGATCATGCTAATTACACCGTTGTGGGTATTGGTGATTACGCACGGGACAATGAAAAGGTTGGGTGTAATTTCCGGGTTCATCGTACTATTCTTGACGCCCATTGCTTTGACGACTGTTGCGAGGCCTTCTGAGAGCTTGGCTGCTGCTGCTGCGTAAGTGATCCCCTTTTCTTTCTAATAAGTATATATCATAAGTTAGCTTAGGTAAGTATTCGGCGGTTTTGGTAGTGTTTCTATAGATTGCAGGTTGAAGTAATTTTCTCCTAGAGCAAGTGTTCATGACTAGATATGATATTCTGTCGATGCACCACCTATAAATGTGTTTTAATCCAGTTATACGCACCCGAAATCAATAGTACCTTGGCATAGAGTCCAAAAAAACAAACTAGATAGCTGGGTTAACATAACAGTTGCGCACTGAATTTATGTATGCTGTCCCAAAAAGGGACGCCAAGCCATGACATCCACAGACCCTGACCCGCAATCGCCGCAACATACACAACTCCAGGCCCACCCCGCGCAACAAACACTCTTCACGACCCGGATTTACCTCGCCCAATTCCACGCCCACGAGCCTCACCAATGCCTCTCAGCACCCCATCATCCATCTCCATATAATCCCTCGCCATCCATCCCGCGGACTGCAATCGCGAATCCTCGAAAGCTCCGCCCAAGAGCCACGAGCTCCCAACCCGACACAAACACCACACCACACCACACCATGGCGCACAACCCCCCCACCCCGACCGACCCCTCCCTCCCAACCCCCTACAACGACCCCACCTCGACATACGTGAACACCTCCACGCTCGACTTCCTCCTCATCGAGCTGGTCCCCATGGCATACCGCATTACAACGGACCTCGCCGCGCGAGAAGAAGAGTGGATGCGGGGCTCGAGCTCGGGAGCGAAACCCGGGGTCGCAGACGACGCGAGCACGCGAGGGGGTGGTGAGGGCACGAGCGGGGGAGGAGGAGGAGGGGGAGGAGTGGGCGGCACAGCAATGGACGAGGAGGAGGCGCGGGAAGCTGTATTCCATAGACTAGAGGGGCTGGGGTACCGGGTAGGCTTGGGGGTAGTCGAACGGTAAATCTCCCCATACACTCACCACCACCACCACCACCACCGCCGCCTCCGCCGCCATTTCATTTCACACAAACTACTACACAAGACGCTGATGCCATATTACCCCGTTACAGCTTCTCCCGCGACAAACCCCGCCCCACAACCCCCCTCGACATCATCAAGTTCCTCTGCAAAGACCTCTGGCAACTGCTCTTTAGAAAACAAATCGACAACCTCAAGACCAACCACCGCGGCATCTATGTCCTGACCGACAACACCTTCAAGCCCCTGACCCGCATGTCCTTTGATACCAAAAAGTACGACGCTGCCATGCAGGCCGCCTACCAGGCGGCTGCTGGAGGCGACCCCGCGCTAGGGAGAGATGCAAATAGTATATCACGCGCACAACCATTTCTGTACTTTCCAGCGGGTGTGATTAGAGGGAGTTTGGCAGCGCTGGGGATCGAGGCTACGGTGAATGCGGAGACGACAGGGCTACCGGCGGCCACTTTTCAAATACGGACGGTTGGGGCGAAGGCTTGAGCTTGTGAAGAGAAGATAGTATCGATTTCAGCGGCATTGGGCGGCGTTACGGGTTGCAGCTCGGGTCTCCGTGACCAGCTATTGAAAGCATTTGGTTTTCAAGATTTATCACGGTCATGCGGAAATAATCAGATGTGCATCTTTCGAAAAGGTAGATTTCCAGCTATTTGATTGCAAGACTCGAACTGGTCCGCTCAATCCATGAATATAGCTATGCACGAATCAGATCATCTATACCCCTAGGTTGTATCCATCTTTCGTTCACGCATTCGGCGTCACTCATGATGTTGTATCATAGTCTATCTGCCCATTCCTTATTAGCATCTCTCACATACGAGGTAATTCTACATAGAAGATCGGCACTTACTTCTGGGGCGGGTTCTGAACGAACTCAACACCCTTGCTAATGTTGCCCTTCAGTCCGGCGTAGGCGGCCTCAAGGAGCTTCTTCTCGTAGTCGTTGGCGCCGCTGACGGCATCGATGGCCTTCTCAGCACCGCTGGGCTATGGGTTGTCAGTATACCAAAGAGGATAAGGTAAAAGGCAATCTTACACCAAGCTCGATAGGAACGGAGAAGAAGTCGACTCCAGTGATCTTGGCGATGGCATCACCACCGGCAACACCAGGGAGGTAGACGAAGCTGGGCTCGACGATACCCTGCTCGCCCTTGACGGCCCTGATGACCTTCTCGGCGAAGCTATGTGTCGTTAGCTTGAGCCATGACAATGCTACCACAGTACCGACCGGAAGCCAGCGTATGCCATGGAGAGAGTGGCCGAGCCAGCACCGTCCTTGGCCTTGACGACCTCGTCACCGCCGAATTGCACACGGTTGACCAGAGCATCCAGCTTGTCGGCGGGAATGTTGACAGCCGGCTTCGCCTGGCTGAAGAGAGGGACAATGGTCTCCCCGGAGTGTCCACCGATGACGGGGATGGTGGTCTTGCTCGGGTCCTTCTCGCCAACGAGGCTGGCAACGAAGGTCTCGGCTCGCACAACGTCGAGGGTTGTGACACCGAACAGCTTCTTGGGGTCGAAAACGCCGGCACGCTTGAGGACCTCGGCGGCAATGGGGACGGTCGAGTTCACCGGGTTGGAGATGATCAGGATGAATGCCTTGGGGGCGTACTGGGCAATGCCCTCGACCAGGGTCTGGACAATACCTGCGTTGATCTTGAAGAGATCATCACGGGTCATGCCCGGCTTGCCTGGAATCTTTCAGCAAGGTGCTCATCTACCCTCACCGAACGTATGCTTACGGGGAATGCCAGCAGGGATGACGATGACATCGGCGTTGGTCAAGGCGAGTTTCAGGCCATCGTCCTTGGGTAGGTAGCCGCTGACAATCTGTCCGTGTATGAGTGTGGCTTCACGTTACTGGCCTCGAGAGCAGCATACCGCCGGGGAGGAGATGTGAGAGAGGTCGGCTGCGACGCCGGGCGTGTTGACGACATCATACAGGGCGAGCTCATCGATGAGGGGAGAGCCCTTGAGGAGGAGGGACAGAGGCTTTGATTCTGGTTAGCAATGGCGTCTGCGCACTCTACAGATGGCTCACCTGTCCAATGCCCCCGGAGGCGCCTGCAACTACGGCTTTGACCATTGTGCTGAGTTTGTTGAGTAGATCGATCTGAGATAAGGAGGGCTGTGTGACGGCAGGGCGAGACGGGCGGCCGAAGTGATTCACAAAGGAGGGCAATTGAACCACCAAAAGGCTGTCTGATGGAGAAGAAAAAAGAGGTTCGGTGTGTGTGTTGGCTGCGCGTGGGTTGGCAATTGGGAAGGAGCTTTCGACCACGAGACTGACTGACTAACAGCTGCTGGCTGGGCAGGTGGGGGTAGCGGGGTAGGCGCTAGTTTCGAATGTGTAAGGGAACGCGATGGCGATATGCTGCCTGTCTCAGTCGCCTTCGCCTTCTCCTTGCCGCGGACCTCCCAGCCTCATATACGCCCTCCCTCGCGCTGCCCAAGGCTTGACATATGACGGAGCCGGCGCCGGAAGCCTCGGTAGCCAGCTGCAGCCACAGCCCTCGATACAGCTGCTCGGGAGACATCGGACTGCTGCTGATAGCCGGCGCAGGAACACTCAATGCATGCATCCCGCGCAATAAGGCAAATGGGCAGAAGAAAAGCCGCTCTATTGCATTTGCTTGCTATGTATGTACGCCGCACCCCCATCCGCTGGCCTCCGCG
This sequence comes from Melanomma pulvis-pyrius CBS 109.77, assembly GCA_010093585.1. NCBI lineage: Eukaryota > Fungi > Ascomycota > Dothideomycetes > Pleosporales > Melanommataceae > Melanomma > Melanomma pulvis-pyrius. Next base: position 25,260 of record MU002083.1, read on the forward strand.
GCCGACCCGTAACCACCAAACTACCAAGCCAGCTCCTAAACACCATTGTTGCACTCGGAGCCTTGCCTTGCCCCGAGCTCCACATAAGGCACGTCCCAGTTGTGCCCCGAGTGACAGAAACGAATCCAACCCAGTATTTTCATCCACTATCGCCAAGTCGCCATACCCAGTTTCCGATTTCAGGTCAATTTGACATGATTGCTAGCTTGCTCTAGTCCAGAGAGTGGACATATATACCACACAATGTCATGCATGCCGATTGGCCGTCAGAGACTAGGGACCGAAGTCCTCCCTTTCGCCCTCAGCATCGGCATCACCCTCTGGGTCATGGGGTCGGTAGCCTTGATTTGGGTCTCCAGCCCCAGAGGGATCAGGTCCTCGCTGGCCGACAGGGTACATCTGTTGCTGAGGACTCAGCTTGGGGTACAGTAGGGAGAGCAAAACCACTTACTGGTTGTTGTGCCATAGGATAACCTCCATAAACGGCTGGGTCGAACATTTGTGGCTGCCCGTAGGCATTAGGGTCGCCCTGCACGGGCCCCGCATACATGCCAGGCTGGCGGAATTCCTCCTGGCCCAGATGCTGCCCCATATAGTCGGGGGGCGGCATCTGGTGTGGGTGTACGCCCTGCTGGGATAGTCCGCCGGCAGGGACCGCCGCCGCCGATGACTGAACGGCAGCGTTGCTCTGGCCACCGCTTCGTTTATGAGGGTGAGCCTCCTCGCGGGGAACGATGTCGATCAAAAAGTCAAACATATCCGACTTGGATAATGCCGAAGCAATGTCGGAGCGCTGGAGCGTGCGGCGCTTGTTCTCCTCGGCATGTATCCATGCGCGCATCGTGAGCTCAGTTATGAAAATGTCGCAGCCCTTTGCGAACAGAATGGGAGCTTCGGCCGAGATCATCTTGACCTCGGGGTCTGCCTTCATGACCTTCTTGATGCGCGCCAGCGGCAATTGATGCAGCTTATAGTCATGTTCGTCCGTCTCCAGCTTCGTGACCTGTTGCTGCCAGTAGGTGTTGAGGATGTCGCGATAGTTCCCGGTCAAGCCTTGGTTAACCTGCGACTCAAATGATTATTATCTGTCTGGCGAGCAGCATGGGTGGTGTATCCTACGTTCTGCCACGAGCCGGTGAACAGCTGCGGGTCGGGTGCGTGTCCCTGGGCGGCAATCTGGACCAAAATCAGCGTCTGGAGGCGGCGCAGAGACGGAGCGGACGCCCAGGAGGGGGACATACAGAGGCGGAGGCGCCTGGAGGAGGACGATTAGCTCGGATGTTCTGCTCTCTTCAAACGCGACACGGCGCAGCGGGGAGCAGGGCAGACATACCGTAGTGACCGCCATTTGCAGGGTCGTAGAGCGGATTCCCATTTGCGCCGTCGTATCGGCGCGGGGCGGCGGGAGCCGGGCGCATTTTCTGCTGGCCGTGGGCCTGGAGGGTTGCTGGGTCCATGGCGACGACGACGTCGTTGCTTCAAGGTGACGCGGAGTGCAGGGATTGGGGGGTCGACGGACGGGGCGGGCTCAGAGCGCGCGGATGGGTGCAGCAAAGGATGGGCAGGGCCCAATGGGTGATGGGAAGGGCGGGCGGGGTGGGTGGTTGTGAATGGAGCTTGGATGTTGTGGTGTCGAAGATGCGGTCTGAGTGGACGAGGCGGCCGCAAATGGGCGAAGCGGGGACAGCCGGACGGCGCTGTGCACAGGATGCTGCGGGCTGCGATCAGAACGCGCGTGTGCGACGACGGCGACGTCCATGGCGCCGGGGGGAGGTTGTTTACCTGAAGATCACGACGCGACACACGAGAGCGGTGCGGTCGAATTGCAACGGTGGATTTGCCAATCGGATGGAGCGACGGTCTGGCAAGGCGGCGAACCAGAGGCGGCCGTACGGTTCTATCCGCGCTCCTAGACAGGGACTGCAGCCAACGCTATCTGGAGGATCTTCTGGGAGACGGAGGGCGCGGGCACAGGAGGGTCAGGACGATGCGAGATGCAGCAGGCGGCGGCGGATCTGTGAATTGCGTCCCCAGGCGATCGTCACCGGGCCGTGGTATAAGTATGCGCCTGCGCGTCGCACACGGCCTCGTCGGACGGGCGCGCCAGGAGAGCGAGGGCGGGGTGACAGCGCAGTGCCTCCTGCCGGCCTCGTCACATTGCGACTTGCACGCACACCCGCGGCCTCGATGTGGTCGCGATACACGGCGCGAGAAGAGGCGGCCTGCAGCAGTTGGGGCAGCGGCTGGAGCAGCCGGCGACGTGGAACCGTGATAGGCCCGCGGCGCTGTTCACTGGCTGCCGGCCGGGGCTGCGATGAGCTGTCCTCGACCAGGCCCTCTGCGCCCCGTCGTCACCGCAAAGTGAAGCGGGCGAGGTTCTGCGGCTCACACACGAGGTCCAGTACGTTGCCTGAGGACGGCGCCCGTCTCTTCCCTCTCTCGCGCCGACACACCGACGTGGGGCGTGCCCGGGGTTGGCCCGCGTGGCCCGTGCCCCATCCTCATAAATTTCAAATTTGCTCCCACCCTGCGTCTCGTCCTGCGTCAACGTCAACATGGCCGTGCCAGCGCATCAACGCCTGCCCGAAGACGATACCGACGACGAACTGTCAGATGAGCAGGTGCGCCAGCTGCTGGCCGACGCCGAGCGCCTCATGCGCGCAAAGCAGGCCGCCTCCCCGTCTGCCGCCCCAGACGCTCCCTTCAAGCTCCCCAAGCTGAAGCCGGGGCACGTCGCAGACAGCTATCTGCTCGCGGCCGAGGGCGGCGTCAAGCGCCTGGATCCCTCAAAGCTCATCAACGAGACGGATCGAGTTCTCGCTAATGGCATAAAGAAGATCGAGGACCCAGTCCAGGTCAAGAAGCAGAAAGCAGAGGTATGCACCGCCCGTTTTCTCTCCTCCGCCAATGATGATAATTATCCCAATTTTTCCCTGAAGCAGACCCGGGTCCCGTTTTGGGTACCTCCCTGCATCGTTGAGGGTACTTTTTATAAGAATCATAGTTACACTGAGGCATCCATCTTCTTCTTTGACACGCATGCGACGTCTTCATTACCCAAGCTAACGTTCCCCAAGGAAAAAAAGGCGACCGCGGGCTCCGACTGGTTCAACCTGCCTCGAACAGAACTCACCCCAGAGCTTCGTCGCGACCTCCAGTTACTGAAGATGAGAGGCGTGCTCGATCCGAAGCGACACTACAAGAAGGACAACAAGTCCGACCTCCCTGCATTCTCCCAAGTCGGCACGATCATCGAGGGCCCGACAGAGTTCCTCAAGGGTCGTCTTACCAACAAGGAGCGGAAGAAGACCTTCGTAGAGGAAGTCCTTGCACAAGAAGAACAGAGTGGACGGTTCAAGAGGAAGGTTACGGAGATCCACAAGACCAAGATGAGTGGCAAGAAGGGATTCTACAAGTCACTCCAAGCCAAGCGAAAGAGCGGAGTTAGCAAGCGATGAGCAATGCAAGCTGCTACCCATCGCAAAAGCACATCAACGACATCACCACATGCTCGTTGAAGGATGTCATGACTGGGTCGTTGAAGGTAAGCTATCTCATCCTCTGGATGTTGCAAGCTGATCTAATGCCATATCAAGTGCCCGGTAACTCCATACTAGCCAACTATGCTTCATAGAGGTCAGAGAGTATCTGCTTCACCAGCGCCTGTATGTCCATGGCAGCCTCCCGTCCTGCCTCCAAGACTTCTTCGTGGTTAGCCTTTCCATGGCTAAGATGCTGGTCGAGCTCTGCCTTGTTCATCGCTTGGATAGTCGGGTCGTCTCCTCGCGGTCCAGCTTCGAGGACAGCGCTATTAGTCACCAGACTAAAGGCCAAGACTCGAAGTCCTGCGTGTCGAGCAACGACGATCTCTGGAACTGTAGACATGCCAACGACGTCGGCCCCCAGAGTGCGAAGCATTCTGCACTCGGCTCTCGTCTCGTAGCTATGCAGAGTTAGTAAATATAAGATGAATATGAAACAACCAAACGTCTTCATATCATGTCAAGGACTCACGTTGGTCCCGAAACAAAAGCATAAACTCCTTCATGCAACCGCCTTTTTTGTTTGTCCAGCCCTAACTTTTTCCACGCTTTGTGTGCCTGTTTCCTCAGATCCAGATCGTATGCGTCGGAGAGTGGTGGAAAGCGGACTCCAAAATCCTCGATGTTGGGGCCTCGAAGTGGGTGGATGCCAACGAGACCAGGCAGGTTCAGGTGCTGTGGTCGATCAGTACGACTGTTCAGTTTTGATGGGGGCTCATAGCACCATACATCATTCAAGCACACGATGTCTCCGACGGCAAAGTCCTGGTTTAGACCGCCCGCTGCATTGGTGACTACATACACGGTCAGATCTGGAATCTGACATGCCTTTGAAAATCCTAAACGCACCGATGATGGTCTCCACTCCAAGAACTTTGCAGACTCGCGTTGCAAACGTGGCAGCATCCATTGTATGGCCCTCATAGAAGCTATTGATGTTAATATACGCAATCGATCTCTCGCAAGCCTTGCTTTTATGGCTAGTGACGTTCGGTTACTAACTGTGCTCGTCCAACCAGGAGTGCCACAGGCGTCTTATGTGGCCCTATAAGACCGAAGACAAACTTTCCCGCATGCCCTTGGACTATTTTCCAAAAAGATTAGTATATTCGAATGGGGCCCTACTCTTCTATTCCCACAGCGACCTTCAAATCTTGCGGCCCACTCACCAGTGCTCTGGGGGAAATTCGGAATAGTCCCATATGCAAGCTCGACTTTTGGCTCCTGCTCGATCGTGTCTGCGAGTCCGCCCAATCCAGAACCACAAACGATGGCTACTTTGGGACTCTGCAGGATATCGGGGAGCTTGGACCGAATATGCAGAGCCGTTTCGGTCGCGCGCTGGAAGGCGTTGGATGCTGCGAGCGCGTCCATGGTTGTGATCTCCGTAGCTGTCGATAACGATCCTGCAGGCCCTAGGAGAGGAGAGGAGAGAGCTTTTTATCTGCTCGCGAACATCTCTCGAATCTAGAGTGGAGCGGGAAGGTCGAAGGGCTTGGCGGCGGTGGTCTCCGCGAGCGGGTTCTGCCGGGCGGTGAGCTCGTTGGGCTAGCGGCAATCTTTTGCTTCTCGAAGTTCGACCACGCACCCACGTCGCGAGATTGCTTGTATCGAGCAATGGCGGCACCACGATGTGCCAGGTCCCTTTTTGGGCCTGCAAAGAGGGCAAAGGTGCAAATCAATTAATGAGAGAATTGGAGGTGCAATTGCTAACGTGGGACAGATCTCAATACCTACACCGTACAGCCACACTTTTTCGAGAACACGGTCGTCCAGAGCGGAGGAAGATGAGGAACGCGCAGACAGGAAATTGAAGAAGAGAGAGGAGTCTCGGGGGATTGATGATAGCATGGGACTTGAAGAGAGACTCGAGCGGATGGGCATAGACCCAGCGGAATACCAAAAGTACGGGTCCCGTCTCATGCTGTTGCATCGCGACGACTGGATGCTAATACAGCACACAGGCTATACAAGAGCCAGCAGGCCGCAGAAAAAAGGCAGAAGGCGTGGGAACCCAAGACCAAAGCGGAGGCAGATGAGAAATGGAAGGCGCTGCAGCAGACACCCGATCACCACGCCCTACTGCACATGTACAAGCGGGCAGGTGTAGAGCCTATAAAAGTCGCCAAGTACATAATCCCTACTATCCATTCTCTCCCTGGAAACTGACAATGGATCAGGGAACGAGGCATCCAGCTCCCTGGCGGCGAGACGCCCGCTAACCCTGCAGACCTCCAAAAAGAGCTCGACGCCCTCCGGGACCCCGTCAACGTCAAAGCCATGACAATGCGACCTCTCCGCCGCGCCGCCGAACATGGCGTCCCCGTCTGTGATCTCCAACTACGCACCTACTCGATCCGTAATCTGCTCCTATTCGCCGACTTCGCTGTCCGCGCTGCATACTATATGGGTCTCGCAGCGCGTGGGCCCGTCCCACTTCCCCGCATCACCGAGCGCTGGACCGTTCCCCGTGCCAACTTCGTGATGAAGAAGTCGCAGGAGAACTTTGAGCGCATCACCATGCGCCGGTTGATCCAGATCCAAGACGGACATCCGGATGTAGTAAAAGCATGGCTGGCATTTCTAGCAAAGCATCAATACTATGGGGTGGGCATGAAGGCGAATATCTGGGAGTATGAGAGTTTGGAGGCCGCGACGAGTGTCGGAGAGGAAATTAGGGAGGGCGATTATAGGGGCAGGAGGGAGGCACCGATGCTGGAGAAGATCAATGAGATTTTGGCGGGTAAGGGATATAGAGAGGCTATGAAGGGGTATGAGAGCCCGGCCGAGATAAAAAGTGCCGTGCAAATCAAGGCTCCGGCGAAGGCTAAGCGCCCGGTGCAGAAGACGGCGTGAAGAGATGGGAGTGTATGATAGGCCTAGGTCTGGTTGTGATGATGCATGGCTAGGCGTATGATAGATGATTATAAATGTACAAGATGTATATACAAGACTAGGGGTTCGTTGATTGACGAAACGAAACATGTTTGGAAATACGCGACGTGTGAATTTGGTTAATTTCTATTTCTCTACGTTTCTATTTCTCTACGGCGTCCGCTGAGGGTCCACAAGAGTGTCGCAGTCATCTCTACTCTCTGGCGTGTCAAAGTCCTCTCTAGCAACTACAAAAGTACTCTATAGAGGTAGTGTAATGCTATTGTTTATGGTCTAGAATCGCTCTCAGGGTACGAAACACTCTTTCCCAGATACTAACTCCTTCATACACATTAGAGACAGCCGAAGTCATTTCGAGCGAAATGAAGCATAGTAGCATCATTGTATTCAATGCCCAAAGTATTTTTTAGGAATCTATATCACAATCAGCGACTCTGACAGCGGATCCTGCCACCAGTAACCCCCCTCCCTAGGGAACAGCTTCTGCTGATTGGCATAATTCACAACCTGCACCACATCGGCGACAAACACCCACACCAGATCCACGACAACCCACACAGCCAGCACGACCCCTAGCAACGCCCTCGCCCTCGCCAATCTACTCCCTCCAAACCACGTCTGGAACCTCTGAAACCGATCTCCATTCAGCCCAAGCCGTGTCGATATCTCCTTCCGGAAGATGTATATAAAGATGATGAGCATGAGGCTCTGCCAGCCTTGCAGAAGGATCGTCCCGTTGAGCGTGAGCAGGAAGGCGACGCTACCCGTAGACGTGTACATCCACTTCCTGTCTCTATTCGCCGCGGCCGCGATGCCCATATGCAGGGCCATAGCCAGAAGGGCCTCGCCAAAGAACTGGCGGCGCTGGTCGCCAAACAGGCCGCCCTCTTCCTTCGCAGGCGCCTCAAACGTCTTGCTGACCTTCCAGTTCAATCTTATGATAAGCACGAGCATGCAAGTGACCCCGCATATCGTCGCCGCAATCCCCATGGCCCCGTTCCGGTGATCGAAGCCAAAAGTATACCGCTCGATCACCATTCTGCGCACCCACATGACGATGCTGCCCACGGCCTGCGCGACGCCGAATGTGGCTGCGAGAAGCTTGCCCGCCCACACCCAGTCCAGCGGCATGACCGTCTTCTCCACGCAGTGACTCCCCGCCTTCAACAAATACAGATTCTTCCCCCGGTCCCTCCCATCCTCTTTGTTATCGTCGTCCTGCGACAGCGACGCGTGCATGCCCAGCGCCGAGGAGAGGTAGAAGCGGAAATGCATCTCCTCGTCTTCTTCGTAGTTGCGCAGGAAGTACAGCAGGGAGCGGATGGCGCTGAACAGGATCTCTACCAAGGGCAGCGTGGGCACGAAGAGGAAGAAGAGCAGGCGGAGCGCTTGGATGTTGGCTCGGGTGGGACGCCGGAGGAGGGAGGAGGCGTAGGCGTAGCTGGCGAGGGCAAAGGCGTGCGTGGTGACGGTTTTTATGACGAGGGCGAGAGGCGTGCGGACGTTGAGGGCGGGGGTGCTGTCGTCCGTGGACATGGTCGTGGTTTGGCTGTAGATTGTGAAGAAAGTGCGTGGTATGGAGGATCTGAATGCGATTGCGAGCAGGTCTGGAAGAAATACATGGCCGCAGTATACCACGACAGGCCCGAAGGATGCATCCCTGCCGTGTTTGGGGGTTGAAAAGACACAGAAGGGCTGTGGTGAGGCGGAGCTCGATCGTCGTTCCGAAGCATTCCGAGTAACCGGAATGAGCGCAAGGTTGAAACACTTTCTCTAAACTTCATAAGCCCCGTCGTTCCTGTGAACATCCCTGTCTTCTAGACTTACCTTTTTTTTTTAAGATGATAAGAATCCGTCCGCGCTTAGACCAAATCTGTACTACCGCTAATCCTTTTGATTATTACCTTAAACCAACCCTCACTTGTATCCCCATAAAAAGGTATAAATGTAATTACAATCTAGTAAAATATAATGAATTTTACTTTAAGCAAGGCCACTTAATTAAAGCGTTTATGTGACGGTATTATGCCCCTCGTACACCTACATTTCAAGCTTCCTGCCTACAAAACCCTTACAGTTTACCTTAAAAAAAAGCTAAACTCTAGACGCTACTTTGTATATAGCCACCATGCTTCTAGCTACCTTCCTTCTTGCTATCTTAGAAGTACCTTTGCTTACCTGTGGAGAACCGAACTCGTCCTCACACTCGGTCTTAAACCAAACTGATTTCCTGAACGGGAGCTCCTCTTTTCTTCAGCTCTCCTACCGTTAACCTCGGATCATGCCACGTCACTTTTCCTGCTGCCTTGTTCCTGAACAACCTCCTTGCACGCTCTTTACCTTCATAACCCCTATAAAACCCCCACCCTTCAGGTAGCGGCCCCAAGCGAGGATCATCATATACCACTCTTTCGGAATCTGAATGCCTGAAAGCTTGAATCCAGTGTCCATCAGAACGTTGGCTAAAAACTTGGTAACCGAGCGGTATTGGGCCAAGTAAAGCCTCGGTGTTCATGAGTATCCCTATGTAGGCGGTGCCAACGACTCTATACGTGCATGTAATTCCACGGTCGGAGGAGGGACGCAGGAGAACAGGGAAATAGCACCCAAGAATAATCGCCACTATATCACCTACAGGAAAGAGTCAGTAGTAGTTCGTATCTCCCATGGCATACCTGCGGAAGTAATTGCATAGTCTTCTGGATCCATTGAAATTTCGCATCTTCCAGGACTCACCTGTGGCAACCGAGGGAGAACCAAGTCCAAAGTGACCATCTGTTAATCGGAAGAACGATCTTCCCCTAACACTAGATGAACATATGGATGCAGCACCCTCCGCGACGTACTTATCCATGCACTCGGAAATCCGCGGGTGTCTAGATCCATGGGACTTTTCATTAATTTCTCCACATCGCAGGGTGTCAACAAAGTCTTCCACCCATGTCTCACACTTGCTATTTGTCCCGGATATCTTCGCCATCCCTTGCCAAAGCTCGAGGATCGGTCTAAGCTCACTGTCGCCTTCCATCGGCACTGATGGACCAATTTCTTGCACTGTTCCACAGATGACACCAAAGACCTTAAGTTCCGAATCGTTCGAATGGTTGTCGTGTATAGGTCCGCATTCACTTTGCCTGAAAGACAGCGATGCAAAGTTAGCGAATGTTCCTGGCCGAGAGATGAAACAGCGGACGTCCCTAATACGTACCCAGAGGCGTACGATGGCAAAAGCCGCGTTCGTTCCGTATTCTTCAGCCAATTGGGAACCCATGAAGGCTTCTTAGTATCGCGATCTTCATCTGTGATGTCGCAATATGTCAAGAAGTCTAAGCGTTTGTCATGCTTCTGCATTGCCAAACAGACATTCGTGAAGATATTGGCGACCGGGATGGAGTAGTCGGCTTGAACAAGGTTCACGAACGTGGGGGGCACAAGGCCAAAGAGTGCAAAGATGCGATCATGTCTGAAGATAAGGGTGCACTTAGTAGGTTTCTAAAGAGGAGGATATAAGTACCTGTAACTGGAGTAATCAATGTGGCATCGGCGTGTAAGAGACACCAGGTAGTGGATATGAGACAAAATTTCACCTACTAATTCTATATTAGGATGGCACGATTCGATGAATTTGTGGAGACTTGGTACCTTTTCGGAGCATTCTGCTTTGCGCGTTCGCCAGATGATATCTGCCATAGATGACCTTGGAGTCACATCGGCGAACCCCGACCTTGTTGACAACAACAGCTTTGGTAGAAGACCACCAGACTGGCTTTCACATCTCCAACTCAGGACATTTATAGCGCGCCGGACCATAGGCCAAAGTGCAGAATATGAACCTAATTGGATCGTACTTCGACTGCTAGCAAGGCCTATTTCTTGCCAAATCCATAATCTGTCCCACCATGGACGCTCCAAACACCGACGTATGGCAAGCACGGCTCCTTCATCTAATGGCAGTGGCACTTTCGAGTCTAACACCTTGAGAGGTTCGAATAAATCGATAGGGTTTGGGGACCAAAAATTTGGCGCAGGAAACGAAGCGGGAGCTGGTAGAAGCGTAAATCCTCGAGTCCGCTCTACTTTTCCGCCTAATGATTCGAGTAACGCAAGCGCTTGCCTGCTCGATCCGTCAGCCGCCGCGGGGCCAAGCCAGACGACTACTCGATAGGCAAGGCTGTAGATGTTGGCCATTTTTTTGACTTGGTGACTGCGCTCATCCATATCTTCTTGATTGATACTGAGGGCATCGACCCATAAAATTCGTTCTGACTGTGTCTGTCGAAGTGATTTAAGAGCTGTGTCAAGATTTGGACGTAGATGTAGGCTGCTCGGTTTGCTTGCTGGATCATGAGGCATAACGTAGAGTCTGGAAGTGGCTTCTTCGTTACCCCAGCAGTACGAAAGCGCTACCCATATTAGTTTTTTGATTCAAGGTGGATAGTTGAAAGAATGAAGACCTGCATGAAAGGGACACAGTTTAACTCAGCTATAACCTCATCAGTTTTACTCGCAATCAGTGCCATATCTAGCCTGTACACGAGTATTGTGAAAGAGCTATAATTAAACTTGGATGTGCTTCCATGCGTACATCTCTTCAATAGAATTCAGATTAGAAATACAACCTTTGGAATCTCCTTGCGCACAATTTGTAACTCAGTAAATTGGTCCTTACCTTCGAAGACTGGCTCAAAACCCGGATACGGATTGAGCACTGCATCTGAGTGATACAGTCGACGATCAAATTCCTGATCAGGATGCGACCAGTGGGTAGTTCTATTAGTACGATTCCAAAATATGTATCGTTCTTCAACTGTCTTGAAAACTTTCCACCCCTTGGGTAGCGTATCCTGCAATCTCTCCAGATCGAGCCGAGTATCTCGAGCTCTGTCCGGCTCCACGAGCGGCACATGAGAGATGTAGACTTCTAGGTCATCGTTAAATTCTCCAGGCAGTATTCTAAGAAGTCGTATCTCTCTGTCTTTCAGTGGCCGGTACTCATATGGGTCCAGAGATTCGAAATCGATCCTCGTCTTTAGGGTGCGTTCCCAGCTTCGTTCTATCTTAACGCCCTGCCGTGTGGGACTCTTCTCTGACTGGCCTCTTATAGGGGAGTGGGACCGGAGAGGTCTGCGAGAGTGCTCCATGGTTGGTAGGAGCGGAACAAGTGTGAATGTCTTGGAACGAGAAGGGAGAAGAAGATGAGAAGGAAGAGAAATTGGATTGCATGTGCCACCGAACTCCCTGTAATCAATCAGGCTGCGGACCGTGATACGTCGAAGGCGCGCCACCCTCCTTAACCCCTCCACACTAAGCCAATCTGGCTGAATACCATTCAATGTTGATCAGAGGTGTGATACAAGAACACCGAAAATGCACCCAAGCAGAATTGAAAAGTCTAACACCTATAAGCATATTATTTTCTATGAGGAAGGTAGTAGTTCAAAGTAAAACATATAATAAAATATCTTTGTATCTAGAATAAAATAGCTAACATGTAAGGGGTTTGTAGGCAGGGAGCTTGAAATGTGGGTGTACGATAGAATTGAGACGAATCCTTGTGAGGTAGAACATCGTTATACAGACCTTTTGCAAACGGACTTTTCGTAGCTAACTGTACACGCAAGAAAGATGCAGTAGCTACTGCTTAACCTGTAGTATTAATTTCACCTCTATGCACCACCTATAAAGTACTTCCAATATCTCGTAGCAACCCGTCTCGGGAGCTCTTTGACTGAAACCCAGACGTGTGAGCAATACAATAGGTCCAGGATCTTTATTTCGAGAGCCAATGTGCAGGCGAGAGCGAGCAGGGAGCTCTATCAGTTGCAGCGCCTAGTTTCTCAACTCCTAGCGAAGGTAGCTACTATTGTCTAGCGGGTCAATGCAATGCCTGGAAATATTGTTCATCCAATGACTGTAATTTAACACTCTAGATGTCAGGGATGGGTGGTCGTCTTGTTCTTGTTTCTGCTGACAAAATCCCCATGGATTACCGTGTTGATGAATCGGGAAATGTCTTCCTTGATCTTCATTGTGACAACGTTGTGGTGACATGGCGTCCATAAATTCTTGTCGGATGGCGCAGGGTATTTGGAGTAGCGGGATGTATGGACGGACAGGCCTCTTTCTGGAATATCGATTTCATGGCACTCCAAGGCCGCTGTATGAATTGTGCTGTTGATACTTGAAGTTCCATGATAGACTTGACGAAATCATTGACACGTATGAAGGTAGGCAATTGACGATGAAACAACGGGCTTGGGAGACAAAAAAGAGGATTCACCAAGAAGGGAAAGATATGTACCTCCCATTAAATCGTGGTCTCACGTTTTCGCAATGGATGCGCATATGTTCCTTCGCATCATGCTTCCCTCTGGTCCCACCCGTGATGTGTCACCATTATCGAGCCATGGCGAGGAGTCATCGGGCAACGATGAATGCTATCGAACTGCTCTAAGCGCACGGATAGATGTTGAGATGAATTGCAAGGAAGAGGCCCGTCGACAGGGCGAGCAGAGTTCTAAGTGACGTGGTTGCCTTTCTATCGGTAGCGGTTGCCCGGCAACCAGCGTAGACAAACAGTCATACCCGTCGCATTCTTGAACTTCTTAAACCACGCCCACTACCACACCAAGTACCTCATCACGCTCACAATTACTTCTACAACACCATACTCACTTCCCTCTACAACTCTATCTTCGATATATCACACAAAAATATGTCTCCCAACGTGCTCTTCGCCCGCGACACCAACGCCCAGCTCAAGACGGGCCCATCGCTGGAGGAGGAGAAGCCCAAGAGCCTCGAGTACCATCGCCAGGTCCTGGAGTCGCGTCTACAGAGCGGACAGTGAGTTGAAATCGCTATTTAATGCGATGCGCCGTCTAACGTGCGAGGAGGTCCCAGCAATATGTCTCTCCCTCGGACGAAATCATGTCGCCCGCCACGCAGAAGTTAAACGCCTTCCGCAACAAGCACGCCATGAAGAAGTGAGATACCGCAGCCCTCAAAGATAACAGCAAAGACTAAGTCGTGCATAGGTCGAAGCCACAGACGCTCTTCAAGAAGACGAGCTCCAAGAACTTCGAGTCAGCCAAGGGCGCAGCCATGTTCGCGGACATCCCAAAGGATAAAGCAGTGGAGGAGAGCACGGAGGAGAAACCCTAGCTGGAGATCGACTGGATCTTCAACAAAGATGTTTCCTAGCGGCTTTCCTTTCTTCGACAATACCCCTGTTCATGGTCGTGTACGAGATTACAACTCTGTTTGATGTAATTGGGCAAACTGGAGTTTTGGGTAATGACGGTGACGATGACGACTGGTGGCTGTACGAATAGTTGAGCGAATGCATACGCCTAAGGCGGCCTGATGACCCCAATTGATTGCTTCCAATGATTTGCTTTTGATGTGGCCTGGCGTGCCAAGCAACCTATGTTCATGCCCGCGTCAACCTCAGTCTCTAACCAGCATCCATGAGTACCACTGACAGCGACCAACAATCTCTGAAAGACGAGATTGCTGATCTAGAGAGGCGCCTCCAGGATGCCAAATCGCGATTGAGCCCAAGCGACGCCATTGAGACGCTGCCTACGCTCGCAAACGATGCAGGTGCGTTGCCGCCATATCGCCAATCTTGAAGCCACTTCTAACACGATCGCAGCGCTCCACGCCCTCTTCCTCCTCTCGGACTCGGCTCTACCGCTAGGGTCGTTTGCATTCAGCAGCGGACTAGAGTCCTATCTCGCCCACCACCGGCCGTCACCCCCCTCGGCCTCGCAGGTCCCTTCCTTCTACGCTTTCCTGCGCCTCTCGCTCTCTACGCTCGCTAGTACCGCGCTCCCGTACGTTCTAGCAGGATACCGGAGTCCCGAAGACATAGAGACGCTAGACAATGATTTCGATGCGAGCACTCCATGTACGGTTGCGAGACGGGCGAGTATAGCCCAAGGCCGCGCTCTGCTCACGGTCTGGGACCGTAGCTTCAAGACACAGTATGCTGGTTCTACAACGGCCAACGGGCGCTCTGAGACAGAAGGGAAGGCGCATACCTCTGCGGTCGAAATCTTGACGTCCTTCTCCAAGGATCTTCGAACGTCCAGCCATTTGAATGCCCACCTTGCGCCTCTCTGGGGCGTGGTCACCAATGTCCTTTCAGTACCCCTTCGCGATTCTGCATACCTGTTCCTCTTCTCGCACGCGAGAACAGTTATAAGCGCCGCCGTTCGTGCGAGCGTGATGGGCCCTTATCAAGCACAATCTGTACTTGCGGGCGCAGAGCTACAGAAACGAATACGGGGATTAGTTGAGGAAGGCTGGAACAAAAAGGTCGAGGATGCAGGCCAGAGTGTTCCGGTTATGGATCTCTGGGTTGGGAGACATGAGAAGCTATACAGCAGGATATTCAACTCTTGAACTTCTCGATTAAAGGGAAAATTCATGTAGATGTTAAGAACCCAATAAAAGGTTTCGATCCTATGTGGACAGCATCAAGTTATTGGAAGGTATCACAACAGTCTCAGACATTTCTCACACTTCGTGACTATCCAACAGGCACATCTTCCCGCCAAGGTGTGAATGTAGCAGGTGATTCCGAATTGCCCCACCACTCGCTTGCCGGATGAGCCCCGCGTGTAGCCATTCGCAGCTGCGACTGGCACAGCTTACGCCACCTTACCAAGATGTTCCTTCATCGATACCAGGCTCCAACAAAAGGCGAATAGACGCTTCTCTCTCCTTGCTTCTTTATTGTTTTCATCCCAGACTCAGCCAGCCTAAGTATTCAACTATCGATGTTCCATTGTCTACTTTCATTCTCAGCCTGGCGCTACACATAATCATTACATTCCGACCACCATGCTCCCACCAAGCCTCACACTCTTGCTCCTTTCCTCCATCTCCACATTCCCTCTCGTCCCTGCAATCCAAATCCCCCTCCAAACCCCTCCCGTCCCCAGATTCCCCTGGATCCACAAGTTCGCCTCCATAGGCGACTCCTACTCCTCAGGCCTCGGCTCTGGATCTCGCCTTGACTGGTCCTGCTCGCGCTATGCGTCCTCCTACCCACACATCCTGCACACCTCGCTCCTGGGCGCCGATGCAGCGCGCTCGCATCAGTTCCTCGCATGCTCCGGGGCCTCGACCTCTATGATCCTGAGCGATCAGATCCCGAAGCTAGAGCAGGGTGTTGATCTGCTGACGATTTCCGCGGGGGGGAATGATATCGGGCTCACGCCTGTGCTGAGTAGCTGCGTATACCAGTTCTATATGAGTGGAGAGGAGGAATGCGGCACCGCTATACAAAAGGCACAAGCAGCAATCGAGGATCCTCTACTGCTGCACAAGAACGTAGCTGAGTTGATCGATGCCGCGAAACCGAAGATGAGCAAAGACGGCGTTATAGTACTCACAGGGTACGCGCGCTTCTTCGGGGCGGAAGACGAGATCTGCGATAAAGTCTCCTGGGCCGTATGGAGCGCCGTCGAGTTCAAGAAACAGTACCTAAGCCTTGCGATGCGAGAACAGCTCAACGAACTGGTGCTGGCTGTTAATCGCGTTCTGAAGAACGTGACCGAGACCGCGGGTCCGAATACCGTCTTCGTAGACTACGATTCCGAGATCGTAGAGAGACGCGGGAGGTACTGCGAGCGCGGCGTCCACGAACCAAGTCCAAACCGCCACGCCCTGGCTTTCTATGAGTGGAACACCGTCGATGCGGGCGAGAACGGTACCGAGCTGCAAGATCATACGGGAGACGATGTGCCGAAGGGGTCCTTCGAGAGTGGGATTGCGGAACGGATTAATAGGACCTTGGTGGAGCATCCCGAGTGGAGGTTCGATCCTGATAAGGGGTTTGTAGATAGGGGGAGAGGAGAGGTGGAGGAGGAGGGGATTATTGGGGGTATTGGGGATGCCGTACATTGGATGATACCAGACTCGTGGAAGCGTGTTTTCCATCTCAGGCCAGAGGGGCATGGGGTTGTGGCGAGGTTGGTGGTGGATGCACTAGCGGAGCTTCAGACTGGGAGAGAAGATGGCGAGTTGAATGAGTTATGACCATGATGAGATGCGATTCTGTACATTTATTCCTGTTGCGATTTGAGATTGCGGGATGGATTTCATGGTGGCAGTTTAGATTTGATTGTTAGCTAAATCATTTTAAGGTTTCTTGGTTCAAGTGCCATAGATATCGTCACGAGCCTCTCGGTACCACAGATTCAAGTGTGCCAAAGGATGAGTCAAACCTTTTACCCAGAATACCGTCCATTCTCTCAAGATTTACTACCCACATCGACAGATTCATCTGAACAACACAACTCAACTAAACTCTCCACACCCAACATCAAAATGCCGAAACGCAAAGGCCACCCCACGGGGCGCTCAAAGACACCGGCACCCACTTCAGACACGATATTCTTCTATCTCCCAAAGGAGATCCCCTACGGCATCTTCTGCCAATGGCACCCCTCGACCATCACGCTCCCACTGACCTCACTCGACTTCCTCGCCACCTTCTCAACCGCGACGCCCTCCCCATCCACAATCCTCGCTCAACACCCACCGACGCTGACTTTCTGCTGTGCCGAGCAACTCTACATGTTCAGCAAAGCCCTCTACTTTGGCGACTCAGCACTCAGCACCCGGATCCTCTCCACGCCGGATCCCAAAGACCAGAAAAAGCTCGGGCAAACGGTCAAGAACTTCAACGAGCACATGTGGAGTCGCGTCAAGTTTCGCGTTGCCGTGGTGGGGAATTGGTACAAGTTTGTTCAGGATGTGGGTATGAGGGAGGTGTTGCTGGGGACGGGGGACAGGGAATTGGCGGAGGCGAGTCGGAGGGATAGGGTTTGGGGGATTGGGTTCAATAAGGAGGAGGCGGAGGGGAGGAGGGGGGAGTGGGGGGAGAGTTTGTTGG
>MU002084.1:0-42493 GCA_010093585.1 Melanomma pulvis-pyrius CBS 109.77
CAACACACCTTGCCATGTACCAATCTGGGCGAATAGTGCATTGTTTCTGGCAAGTTGCATTCTCGCAGCACGAAGCCCTACAACACATACAACATTGCACACTGCGCACTGCAAACCTTTGTACCGCGCACCTATCATCCAGAGCACATATATTATGACAAGGTAATTGATACCATGTTGTTATTGTTTGTTGTGGAGGGTTGGAGCAAATAGATGGCAAATCGGAGTAGTGGAACTGAGTTGATTGTATTAAGGAGGGACTAACTACAGTATATATAGGCCATAATGAAATAAGTAAGCAATGACAAGGATTCACAAAACCTGAGAAAATAGCTAGTAAAATGAGCCCTTCTGGGAATAGCAGCCATTGGCGAAGCACGTGAGCTGAGCCTCAACATTGTTGTATTATAGATTTTCAAGCCACTTAATTAGGCGTTCTTCAGAGGGAAGAAGAAGATGAGATGGGGGCATCTTTCGTGCCGAAGCCTCATAGATTTCTCGGGAATATAATATTGGCGCCCTACTGTGTAGAGCGGTCTTTCACTCCCACAATCCACACACAATCCACATACAATTAGCACACAATCAACATACAATCAACATACAATCAGCACACAATCAACATACAATCAGCACACAATCAACACACAGTCAGCGCATTATACACACCATCCTCTCTGCACTACTCCCCTCTTATCCCCGCAAGAGCAAGTCGAAAAAAGGGGCAATATGTGAAGTACAGCACACAACGTACCGTTAACCCCCCACATCCTCTCTCTCCCTTTGCCAAAAATCTGCGTCGTTTGATAAGCATAAACGACGGCACGAGGAAAAGCGTAAAGACGCTAATATGAAAATGCATATGTCTTTATTGGATTCCAACCTTTTTTTAACTCTACATGCATCTAAAACGCTGCACTGCGCCACCGTCGGCGCGATAAAAACGCCCATAACATGTCGCTAACACATAACAACATTATCAACAACCACCCCCGACCAAACATCCCAGTCCTCCCCCCTTTCACTATTCTACGTAGAAACCTTCTCAAACCTCAGCCCCTTCCTCAAATCCGCACGACTGGCATTCCAGTTGTCTTGGAAATACGTATTCCGCGGCAACCACGGTCCAGTGCTCCCAGCGTGCGGCAGCAGATTCTGCCCCTCCTTGATATACGTGCTCTTCAGATCGAGGGGGGATCTGGGATTCCTGCGTTCGTCGTCGGAGATGCTCGGCGTAGCGCTGGTGTATCCATTATCGCGCATGAACTTGATGAGGCGGGTGAGCAGGCGCGCGGCGGTGTCGGAGCCCAGGGTCCACGAGGCGTTGACATAGCCAATGCTGAGGCCGAGGTTGGGGACGTCGGTGAGCATGGAGGCGCGCCACATGTAGCTGTCGGGGATGCTGACGGGTTTCTTGTCGACGGTGAGCGCGATGTTGCCGCAGAATTGGAGCGCCAGGCCCGTTGCTGTGACGATGATGTCGGCGTCGAGCTTCTCGCCGCTGTTGAGTTCGATGCCGGTGGCGGTCACGCGCTTGATGGTGTCGGTGACGACGTGGGCGCGCCCGGATGCAAAGCACTTGAAGAAGTCTGCGTCGGGACAGAAGCACAGACGCTGCTCCCAGGGATTGTACGCCGGTTTGAAATGCGGCTCCATGGGGAAATCGGGGGGCAGTAACGATTTCGCTGCCGCGGTGATGAAGTTGCGCGCGTGGTTGGGGAAGGTGCGGCAGTACAGGAACATGCCCCATCCGAGGAGGATGAACTGAAGACGCTTCAGACGGAGCGAGAACCAGGTCGGCAGCACGCGCTCGTACAACGGGACCGGATCGCCTTCCTTGTGCTGGGGAGTGCTCATGATGTAGCTCGGGGAGCGCTGCAGCATCGTCACGGAGCCGACGCCGCCGTCCACCACAGCAGGCAGGATAGTAATGGTCGTGGCGCCCGAGCCGATGACGACCATCTTCTTTCCCTTGTAGTCCAGCTCCTTGGGCCAGAACTGCGGGTGCACTCTCGTGCCCTTGAAGTCCTCCAGCCCCGGAATGACCGTCTGCAGCGGCTTGTCGTGGTCGAAGTACCCAGTGCCCATGATGATGAACTTGGCGTAGACCACCTTGCGCCGCCCGTCCCCGTCCACCTCGAGCCGCCACCGCTGCTCGTCGGAGCTCCAGTTTGCGCTCGCCACCTTGTGCCTGAACTGGATATGCTTATCGATGCCGAACTTGCGCGCCGTGTCCTCCATGTACTCGATGATGCTCTCGCCCGTCGCGATCGAGTTCGGCTTGGTCCACGGGTTGAATGGGAAGCCGAACGTGTGCAGGTCCGAGTCGGAGCGCACGCCGGGGTACTTGAACAGGCTCCATGTGCCGCCGAGGTCGCTGCGGGCCTCGAGGATGGTGTAGGTCGAGCCTGGGAGGTTGCTCTGCACGCGGTAGCCGGCATTCACGCCCGAGATGCCTGCGCCGACGATGACGACGTCATAGTCGTGCGTTGCGGCGCCATTCGCGTGGCCGTTCATGATAACAGGATTCTCCTATAGGCAAGTGCTGAGAAGGTCAGCTCTGGGGTGCGAGGAGAGACGATTAGAGTCGTCCGCGTGCGCTGTGGAGGTGGCGGCGGACACAAGCTTCGCTGCTTTATTTATTGTCCGATGGGCAGGGTACAGCAGCGCCGACTAGGAAGGGGCTGAGGAGAGCCGAAGATTGCGTAACGTCGAGAAAGAGGACGCAGCGGCACAGATATACCCGTCCCCAATGCCATGGCAGGACGTGCCGTCGCCGTCAAGGGCTGATGGGCGCCCCTAGTCCACCGTCCATTGTGCTCCGCGTCGTCCACTCGCCAAGGTCAGCGACACGGAACACGCGAGCCGAGGTTCATTCCCAATCGGGCATCCATCGCGGGGAATGGAGCCCTTTGCACCTCGACTCGGAGCAACCATCTCGCCAGCTCGTACGAGCCTCCATGCGGAGTTCCATATCGTAGACACGCCTCTCGCACCCCGCGCACTCCGCTGGCCTTGTCCCCTCTCCGAACGCCCCGCATCAAAGCGTTCTCGTACGGGGAAGCTGAGAAAGTCATCCCGTACGCCTGCCAACTTGGCATCGGATCCCCCGGACTGATCCTCTCGGAACCACGTCCGCATCATGCAGCCAATTGGGGCTCGCGGACTGGCTCATATCGTGCGTCTTCTCCATAGCACATAAGCACACACAGTCATGCCGATACTCGAGTTGGTAGAACAAGATAATATAACAAAGAAGACACGTACATACATAGGCAGAGCAACCCCCCAAATGCGTCTAATCCTCCAGGTAATGAATGCCCAAATATAGCTTTGACACCATACAATCTACACCTGCCCTTCCCTCCTGTCCGTCCGTCTCCCTACAACGGCACCTTCCCTAGCAGAAGCAACTCGCCCTCCCCACCACTGTCACTTGTGACGTACATGCGCTCGTACGCATCCTTGGCAATGGACACCGGCCTGAAGCATTGCGTCGTCGAGCAGTGCTCGACCTCGGGGTTCCAGAAAATATCGTTATACCCAGTGCCACTGTTCGCCTGCGCCACGGGGCCAAACCCACTTCCATTCGCCCCGGCTTTCGAAAACGGAATCTCCACAACCTTGTACCCCGTGGGTATGTTACGGTTCCAGCTGCCATGGAATGTGACATACATGCTGGTGTAGTCCTTGCTGAACACGGCGTCGAGAGGCGCTGAATGTGCCGCGATGGATAGCGAGGCTGCCTTGCTGCGAGTCTTGCATGTGTCGTCGGCGAAGGTGGAGTTGGGCGTCAGAACGAATTGGTCGCCGATGGCAAAGGCGCGGTCCGTGATAGCATCGGGCCTCCACACCGTGTAGCAGGTTGGGTATCCGTACCACTGTTTGTTTTCCTTGGAAGGGTCCCCGAGGAAGTTGAGCTCATCGGCTGGATTGTCTGTGTGAATGTCGACGGCCTTGCTATTGACGGTGCGGGCGATCTCATCGGATGCGTTTTCGACGCCCCAGACCCTAATAATTTGCATCAGTGAAAGAACGAGTCAGATATAACGAGGGGAGACTCACATCCCATCAGCGTCAAAGGCCAGTCCAACTTCATTGCGCAGCCCATACCCGAGCTGGTACCCTCCAGTGACGTAGCTATACCCGTTGGTAGGCGTCTTGGATACATCAAACACCTTGACACAGGACCGGGCCGTCTTGATGTCGCCAGACTCATAGTCGAAGTTGTCATTAGATCCGTGCGAGACAATGAGCAGATTCGGGTACTTGGGAGGGAACGTGATCGTTCTCGTTACATGTCCTCTGCTGTCCATGCCAGTCACAATCGATCGAGAGGTTGCCCCGACGGTTTGAGATGCAGAGTCGTAGTCCCACGCAAAAACTGTAGTCGCCGAGCTTGCGTATAGCGTCTTTCCGTCTTTGCTAATGGCAATGCCATGATTGAGATTCCTTGCCGTTATGACAGTCTTTGAGCTTGTTAAACAGCCATCGGATCCAATCTTATGAGCAGTGATACCCAAGCCATTCTGGATGACAAGGAGATTCCCTGCGGTATCAAAGACCACACCCCTAGGTTGCGTCAAGCCACCTGCGACCTTCACCGCTCTCCAGCCTGGAGCTGTGAGAACAGGGGAATGAAAAGCAGGAACGCCGGAGCAGGTTGTAGGCATTCCGGTCTGTACGGGCCCCGGGCTCGAAGTTGCAATGACACTGGTCGCTAGGGTAGTCGGGCGCACAGATGTTGGTGTCGCCGTGGGCGGAGCAGAGCTCACTGGTGGAGCATCGACAAGCACGTTTGCGGCCACCAGCTTGTCGAAGTTGGTGTTTTTCCCGAGCGAGAGATCAAGAGACCAGTGTCCGAATGATGAATGAACATTGAATGTTGACTTGTTGTTCGCGGGCTCTTTCGGGAACTTGGGAGACAACGCATGTGCAAATGGGACAGAAGGGCCGGAGGGGTCGAGAGACTTCGGCTTTCCATCCACATCTAACCAGTGACTACATCCTCTACAGCGAACGTTGAGGGTCCAATGTGTCGTGTTGTAGCCAGTTCCTTTGAGATACGTATATTCTGCGTCGAGATAGGGTTGTGGCAGGCTCAGTCCACTGTGAAAAGTAAGTTTCTGATTCCTGAATTCTTAAAAACAACATACAAGGCTATTCTTGAAGAAAATATAGTTGTGTTCGCTGCTGTGTTCACCCATCCTATTGTAAGGGGAACGTATGGCATTGTGCCACCCCATGCAAAGCCTACCCAGCCATTTGCAATGGGGGAAACAATTTGCAGAACCGTCTCGAAGGGCGCAGCTGTGACATTGGGAAGAGCAACGCCTATGGTCACTCCGTTACCGCCAGTCCATCCCGAGTAACATATCGAAGAGGCCGAATCGCAGTATCGTTTGGCCGTTTGACCGAGCGCTTAACCTTATCAGCTTGAGCATTCCCATACCGAATTGTACACAAACATACCTGTACCGGCGAGCAAAACTAGTCCCAGTGGTAACCCGCAGAATCTCATGATGGGTGGAGTGAGAAAATCCCAACAAAAAAGTACCTCAACAATGGAAGGTAGCCTGCGGTTTTATCAGTTACTACTCACACTATAGACATGCCACTGGTAATTTGTCCCGAAGGAATTAATTGGCGATGTCTAGCGACAATACATGCCACGGCTAGGAGGAACAGGGGAGTATGGGACATGGTACCCAATCCCGGCGGCGCCATTGCACATCATGTCATTGTTCTGCAATCTACCGACTTCGGATGGGCTTAAGATAGGAAGTTTCTCAGGAGATCCACAGGTACCGAATGGAGCGAGAGTCTGGGGATGCATATCGGAGCCGGAATGTGGAGCATTGGGCAGGCTTCCCCTATCGCGGATATTGAGGGCGGTCCAGCATATGTATCGTCCCCGTGAGCCATTCATTCATTACTTCGTGATCACGGACACAATAATCGAACGACCGGTGGCCTGAGAGTACCAAGACTTTGCCAGGAGCAATGACGCTGTGGTGAAGAGGAAGCCCGGGTTTCGGTCGGTTGAGCCTCTTCTCAGGCTGGGCAAAGGCTATGAGGCGGGCCGGGAGACTGAACGAAAGCTTGACGGCGTACAAACGAATGGAATGTTCTTTAGACGAAGGATGGTAGATTACGGTTGAATGGGATCTGATTGGATCTTTCTAGAATGAGACGATAATCGCGAGACTGATGCTTGGGCATGGCCACAGAGTATATAGAGATTTAGATTGTCGGGGCTGGCATGATAAATGAACGCATTTAACCTTAAAACGTCAGCGCGAGATAGATGAGATTATAAGCGTCAGATAGCCACACATATGAATGTGTGTCTCTCAAATTTTTCTCATTGGAAATGGGCGGACCGGTCTCCGAAGTCTGGCGATGGGAGGGAAGCTGTGACTTTGGAAGTACTTTGGCACCATCTCGGCCTCAGCATTTGTGGACTGGCGTGGACGTGTCGCAGACCATATGCGCGTCCCCAAAAATTGAAGAATGACACTGGTGAACTTTCTTCGCGGGCGAGCGGAGCCTTGATGATGTTGGCACGTGTGGGGATGAAGGGAGAGGGAGAGGTTGCGCGAGGATGTTGTAAGCTCGAGGCGCTTGGACCATCGTCCGCATTCTAAAAGCACGCGACTGTTGAAGAGGGTCGATTGGAGAATTGAAGTTTCGACTTTTGAGCGGACTTTCAGAATGGTTTATAGACCGGAGGAGATCTGGAATGGAGGCTCCCGTGCCTATAAGTATACTGGTCTTCTGTTGAGCGGGTTTATTTGTCACGACCCATGCACAAACCTGGCCAGAGCAGGGGCACGAATGCTCGAGGATGACAGAACCTCGAAAGTCTGGCCCAACAGACTCGACTGTCTCATAAAGCTTTGCTAAACTGCCAGCTACACCCATTGGTGTGGTCTACCCGTGTCAAGTGCAGCTATTTCAGCATCAACTATTTACCCCTAGCGCTCCAATTAGCTTCCATATTCTCTGCCTCCATACACCAATTGTATTAGGGGCAGGCCTTTATATCTTTGCCTTGGCTGGCGGGGTAATGATCCTCCCATGTACATAGCTAATGCTCTTCAACTTCTCCGTCGCCTCACCCCAGAGTTCATTTCTAAGCAAGGAGTATACCCCCATCTTCGCCTTCCCCTGGATCGATCTCGCTTTCTTAAGCGCAGCCTCTAGCATTACTTCGGGTTCTGCAATCTCGTCAACTATGCCATCCTCTAGTGCTTGCTTGCCCGTCCACCTATGCGCCTCCAGTAGCATCTTGCGAGAGATCTGGGGCCGGAGTTTGAGACGTGGGAGAAAGCCGATTCCAGGGAAATGGAGACCCAGGTCTACCGGGGGCATGCTAAAGAAACCTCGTTTAGAGTTCATGATTCGGTAGTCGTGTGAGAGACTGAAGGGACAGGCCCCGCCGAAGGTGTGGCCAGTTAGTACGGCGATAGTGGGGAATGGGTAGTCGAGGAGGGTTGCAAGAAGCTATATATTGTTATTAGCGACCAACTGATGACTTTTGAAAAGTTGCAGTAGAAGCTAAAGCTATACCGGATAAAACCCGTCACTATTCGCAAACGGGTTCGTATCCCCCTCATCCAGATCCAACCCCGTACACCAAAACTTTGCATCATTTCCCCTAGTAATCACACACCCTTCTGAATCGGGACCCAGCTCTCGCTCAATATCTCGGAGTGCTTTTATTATTTCTTGTGCGAAGCGGACGTTTAATCGATTCTCGGGAGCTTTTTGCATGGTTATGACGAAAA
Organism: Melanomma pulvis-pyrius CBS 109.77; assembly: GCA_010093585.1. NCBI lineage: Eukaryota > Fungi > Ascomycota > Dothideomycetes > Pleosporales > Melanommataceae > Melanomma > Melanomma pulvis-pyrius. The sequence goes on from MU002084.1 coordinate 7,791, forward strand.
TGCGATCGTAGCGGTCGACACGCAAGTTCCAGTACGGCCCCAGCGCCATTGTTACAGGTATAAACGGGCCGGGTGAGATTGGTGTGTTGATTGGGAGCCTGGTATGATGGCGGATAATTAAGGCTCCAAAGTTTTGTTTCAGACTTTTAAGGAATCAAAATTGAAGGTGACTTTCGAAGCTCAAAGACGACGGAAGTTGGTGCTGAAGCTTAAGCCTCGGAATGCAAATGAGGGGACGAGTGTGGGGAAAGAGTCTAACCGCGTCAGGATAGGATCGTCTTAAGCTCCGTCATTCAACCTGCGGCGATTTTCGGTAACTCGACCCCGCCTACTCGGGTAACTGACTCTCACAGACAGCAACGGGGGAGAAGAGATTTAGAGAGATGCGCCGAAGACGGTGGGTGCACTTGAGATAGTTCTAAGGTGATTCTCGTCAATTCACCACCCAAATCCCTGGTCCCAGTCGACCATTAACCAGTTCCCGTATGGGCCAAACCACTCCTGAGGTTGGAGCAGAGTTGGTTCGATGGTAGCTCCGCCAGCAGCAACTTGATTGCATATCATCTGATGCTGTTGCGCGGCTGCTGCATTCGAGTCCATATCCAGTTCAAGGGCGTGAGTTGCTGGTGTTCTTAGTCCCTGAAGGATCCCAGCCGTTTCTAGGTCTCTAGTCGCGAAAGTAGACGTCTGGGGAATGCGCTGGTGAATAGGATGCCACAATCGACAAAGATCGGGGCCGAAGTCCGAGAAGAATTGAAGGGCTGTTGTGGGGATATTGCAGTCGGGAAAGTGGCCCAGGGGAGGCCGTTGCAATACCTTCTCGCGAACATCCATTCTGTAGAGGATATATCAGCAAGATGTTTCACAGTTGGCGTGGGAAGTGTAAAAAAGAGTGGGCGCTACATATAATCTTTATACAATATTCGACATCGAAACGTGCCAAAATCAGTGTCGCTAGCGAAGAAATCCGAGAAAAGAGACAATCGACATACAGGTGTTTTAGACTTCCAACCGCGGTCGGCCATCGCCTGCTTAGCTCCTCGAGGGCTCTTCCCATAATAGCCAGATTCTCCTCTGCAATATCCACGATCTCATGGTATCGATAACACGAAAGCTGTGCCATTCCCGCCGTAAGGCAATAGAATGTAAAGATCGGGCCTAAGAAGCGGAGCTCATCGCGAGCCATGAAGTCTTCAAATATTCCAGCTATGAAGGAAGACGCAAGCAGCGAAGCGGTCGAAGGCGCAAGCTTAGGATCCGTGGGTCGATTCAGAATTACTAAGACAGTGAAATACTGTACATGGAGCTGCCGCGCCTCAAAACTGTATGGTTTGAGGGGTCGGCCTTCTATGGGGCGGCAGAGCTGGAGGGAGTCTGGGAGCGTTTTGAACCAGCGGAACAGCCGATCTTCGAGCGATTTCTTGTGTTCTTGGAGGCCGTGCTTGCGAAGATAGCTCTGAGTGAGGTCGCCTATCTTGATGTCAGTGACGTACTCCTTTGAGGTCGGCGTTGTATGGAAGAAGTTGAGGTGACGAAAGGTGTGTAAAATGGGCTAAGTCGCCTTTGATGGAGACATAGGTCGAAGCTGCCCTACTCGGGAGGAGTACAACAAATTGGATGTACCATAATGCAATACGATGAAACATACGCGACGAGTTGGAAATAACTGATGCTCAGTCATAGAACAAGTGACTTACCTAGGATACAAGATATCCCGACGTAGGACGAGAAAAGGTTTGCGGGCACAGCTAGACCTTCGAAATCCAATACGGATATTGGGGACACATCTGCCAGTTTCAGATCGATAGCTCGTGGTCTCCCATGCCCAGCATTGATCAGACAGTCTCTCACGACTAGAGACCACCATATCCTCTTTCTTAGACCCGCATCAGGTTTTCCCGCTGGAGGTTCCCTATGCAATCCAACCTGATACGCTAAGCCTGTACAGATACGTAACCAAAAACTGCTAGTATCAAGGCTGATTTGCTCTGGACCCTCCGGATTCCACCAGTGCAGGAGAAGGGCTGCGGAAATGGTGATGATAGGATCCTCTTCCGCGCCCATCCAGAATAGCACCCTCGCTCTCTTATAAAAGTCCTCAGGGGGATAATTGGCTATTGGTGTGCTGACTCTACTTCCCGCCAGGAACATTGCATGCTGAAGCAAAAGAGACACTTGATCCGGGCTGCGGTCATCTATCCAGCTGCGCTCAACCACCGGAGTCCACTGATAGCAGCGCGTCCAGAAAGCATCCATCAATGATTCCCGAACCGGCCGAGGTGGTAGCTCGGATACGCGCTGCACCCGTAAAATCTCGAGGTCAGTCTCGGATAGCCGATGGGGCACCTTGTTGGGCAAGCCCGCGTCGTCGTTAACGGGCACGTCATTGCGGAGATACTCAAGTCGGCCAAGGTAGCTGGCAACGTTGGTGGAAGGAGTGTAGGTTGGATCTGTCATATTTGATGGATTACTGTGGTGAGGTGTCGGATAGCCTGGTTCCGGGCGCCGTTCTAATATAGGAGAGGGCTCATGTAGGCTTGCAGTGCTGGAAAGCCGTCTCCCGAGCTCAGCCTCCGATTTCAGGCTCTGGTCGCGCGGAATTGTTAATCCACCTGGAAACACGCAATTGCTGCCTTCAGGTAAGTCTCCATTGGTAGAAGGGCCAGCGGAAAAGGTGGCCTGGCTGCCCTCAGGCAGGTATCCATCGTCGTTGTTCGTCTTGACGCGTCGCTGAGCCGGGGGCGACGGACTGAAGGTGAATCGCTTGCGCTTGCGTTCTCGAGGTATGCAGTCATATCCATCTCTTGCACAGGGCGTGCATATTCCGCTTTCCACGTTGTCGATGTCGCAGCGTACCTTCTTCTTGTGGCAGATGACGCAGGCTTTGACGGTTCGCCGGGGGCGCTGCTCTTTATCCTTGGACGAGGGCATCCCGACGAGGCCTCTGCATTAGATCAAGCAATTTGTAACTCGGGGTCATCAAGTAGGTAAATATGTGCACATGTTACAAGCAGGCAAATCCGGTGTAACATCTGAATCTGCGGGGGTTGGGGCTAGCGGGTATGAGCTCGGGGACGCGAGGTGTGAGGTTTCCAGGTTGCGGGGCGGGGAAGACCCAGGCCTTTCCTAATTGGGCTCCAACTATTGGTTTTGGAGCATATCAATGGTAATACATGTGCTGAACGATTTACTTTTATGGATTGAATCTATACGTGCCTATGTGCAATTTTATTGTAGACCTAAATGTTAGATACGGGCGGCGGATAAGTCAAAATTGGCAAAAACTTATGACCCGATCACTCAGAGCCTCTCTACTAATAAAAATACATCTAATTACCTATAGTTTTGTACTGAAACGCGTGTACCTTTGTCGTCGCCGCCATCTCCGCGTCATCCTCTCCCCACCCACACAATGTCAACACCATCTACTCCACCTCCACCTCGCCATCGCTACCTCTCGCGCGATGAGCGCCTACAGGCGCAGACCCTACACCTCGCAGGTCATACGCAGACCTTTATCGCCAACCTATTAGGTTTCTCCCGCAGACAAGTTGCTTACGCGATTACTAGTAACCGCGTCACGCTGAAGAAACGTTCTGGTCGCCCTCGCAATCTCACTGATGCCTAAGTTGATGAGCTTGAGGTCTATATTAAGTCGTCACGTACAGCCAGGCAGATGAACTATCAAGCTCTTGCAGAGGGGCCGCTGAGTGCCCCAGCGCCCCATCTTGTATGAATTTTAGAGTAGGATTCATACGTAACTGGCTACTAACGATAGGAATAATATGCTTATAGTAGCTCTCCTTGTTGATAGTCTTCTACTCCTTCTCCTAGAACAGGCAAGGACCCTTTGTGATGCCAGAGAAGGAGCCCTAGAACATCCACCCAGCCTTCCTACGCACCTTTTCAACTATACAGATATCTCAAGCTCCTCTCCAGGTCTTCGAGTGACCCAGATTTTAGTGTGCCTACTACTAGTAATCTAGATTTCGTCACTCTAGAGGATGATCCACTATTGCATATACGCGTAATGAGCTTCTTGAGAGGGGCATCTCTCCTATCTACTAGCCGCCCTACGCACCAGACCTCAACCCAATTGAGGCTGTATAGAACAAGATAAAGGACCTTATACAACCGTATTACTCTAATCAAGCAGGTAGGAGACAGCCTACGTATAACGCCCTACGTCGGATTGTACAGGAAGCGTGGGACTAAATTACAGTGCAGAATCTAAGGTGCCTTATTGACAGTATGCCAGCTAGGTGCCAAGCGGTATTGGACGCCTAAGGCGGTTATACAATGTACTAGAATCTCTATACGAAACAAGACAATACTAGGCTTACGTTACCTAACTCCTGCCAAGTTGCATCCCTACGGTGCGCGGGCCATGTACACTACTTATGCCGGACACCATCGTAGAGCTATGACACGCAAACATAATGTAACGGAATGAAGACGATGCAGAGCTGGAGCTATTAAGGCCCTAGCCAGACCCAGGCGATTCGGGTCAATCTAGCTGTAGGGATATACATCGATCTTTCTAAACCTGCGGCTTTGTACAGATTGGTCTCCTATTCTAGGAGCCCAATTCTTAGCACAGTTTTTAAACTAAATAGCAGAGTTTTTTACAATCTTAGCCAATCAATCCCCTCTGTAATAACCCTTGTAGCTATTCTTACAAGTGCGGTACTTCTCTAATGCAGTGATTTATACAATTTATGTAGTAAATACATCAGATTGACCCCGATTGCCCTGGGTCTAGCCAGGGCCGAGGTTGCAGGTCAGTCGACCAACACTAAAGGCTTGGATGAGCGTTAGAGTTGGTCTGAGCTATGGGGTTGTTGGCCTACGCTATAGGGTTGGTGGCCTGAGCTATGGGGTTCTAATCGACTAACCTGCAACCTCGGCGTTGGTGGCCTAAGCTATAGCGTTGGTGGCCTGAGCTATAGCTGGGGGCCTGAGCTAGTGAAAATTAAGCGACCTCTTAGCGTTGGTCGCCCGACCTGTAGTTACGGCCGTGGCCTAAGTAAGATTACGGGCAAACAACATGTATAAAGAGAACATGCAACCTCTATTAACGTGATCCTCAATTCCACGCAAATCTCTACTCACCGCAACGTGTCAGAGACAATTGACCACTGCTACTATCACCACCTACCCTCTACAAGATGCGTTTTCTCTCTCTGCTCGCCGTCGGCTGCGGCCTGGTCTCCGCCGCCGTCCTGTCTAAGGACCCCGAGGGCCTCGGCCGCGACCTCGCCCTCGAGGAGGCCTGGTCCCTCGCGCAAGTCAAAGAGTTCACGGGCAACGTGACCGCTCTTCTTGAAGAGGAGGCCGCCCTTCAGGACCGCAGCCTCGAGAAGCGCAAGTGCTTCGCAACCGGCGAAAAGTTCGGGAACGAGAGGGATACGGCCAGGCGGGCCGCCGAATTTGTCTGCTACAACAAATTAGCGAGCTCGTTCTCCAGAGGCACGGTGCGGTCAATCTGCATAAACCTCCACTATAATAAGCGCGTCAATTTTAAGCTCGGCCTGACCGGCCCAAACGCCCCGGCGAGGCGGACCATCGGCGGGGCGGAGTGCCGCGACGGCATGTTCAGCGAGATCGACAGCTGCAGTAAGGGCGGCGAGACGACGTACGGGAGATGGTACTACCGGTATGTGTACGAGAGGAACCCCCCTTTTTGATCTTGAGTTTTAACTGTCTCGTAGCGTGGATCCTAACAAGGGATATTGCTAGTGGCTTGCAAACGCACGCTTGATGGTTTGGGAGTGAAGCTCTTGCAGACAAGGTTTCTAGCAATGTGTTGGGAGGGGATGGTCATCGCGGCTGTGGTGGTGGGTGCGTCTGGATCGAGTTTCTCTTCTTGTGCCTTACAAGACCTTGCATACGGAGACTTCCTGTAACGATTATAAGGTGCGGAAGGAGCACGTGGACACACGACGTTAATTCTCATTGTATAGAGCAGGCACCACTAAGGTGCGCTTACCTAGAGGTGGGGAAGAGGCTCTCACCTCAACAGAACAACAACAACACAATACATGATACACTAGTTTTACTGCTTCGCGCGGCTACCCTTTGTCTCACTTCATTGATTGTAAAACTTGCTCTTGTTGAGGCGAGGGAGGTAACTCTACCGATCGTACCCAGGCTGCTATTTCTTCCAATGTGCTGTGCATGAGGTTGTCTATTAGGTCTTCAGTTTTGCCTGAGAGCACAGTATCCTCGTTAAATATCACGTCGCGAGTACTGATTGTCTTTGCTAGAAAGGGGATCCATATCCTCCAGATGTTGGTTGATCTGTAGCCAACCAGATAGCCTATCTAGACTTTGGGGTCCAGCCGTTGGAGCTTGCTCTTGCCCAACCCACCATCCCATAAAATTTATATGTATAAAGCACTGTCTGCAGGCGTGTCTTATGCATATGCTCCTTATGCAGAATACAGCAAGGTCCCTATCCCTACGCTTGTCCATCGCCGTAACGGACGACGCTCGCGAGAGTGATGGCACCAGATAGGATTCTAGCGACCCCACGGAAAGCTCCGGCTGTAAGGATGTATTAGGATGTCATGTCGTCGAGGATTGAGATATCCTGGGCGATATGGTTCAAATGTGCTTCGTTGGCTGAGGGTACTTCAGGGGTTTCAAAGGGTTTAAGCATCGCCGTCAGTCCGTAGGATTGATTGGCGGTGTTTTCCGCAGTTTTCGACAGTATCTTGGGAATTTCCTTATTTGTATACGTTAGCTAAAACTCTTTGTTGAGTTCTATGCATTACCTGTATGTGCTGTGTTTCTTAGCCCGCGGGAAAAACGACATGGTGACTTGATTCCAGCAGCTTGAGAAAGCTCTTTGTAGTCCCACGCAGCGCAGTGCTCGTTTGGAGGACGGGTAGACCCCATGCGCTACGGAGAGCTAGGCTGACGGTACCCTGCTCGAACGGGCGGAAGGGCCTTTGGTTGCGCCCGACATGTGCGGAGGCGCTGAAACAGGCTCCGGGCGGTGAGAAGGGCGGCGGCGGGCAGCTCACGGGCAGCGTTGCCTCTGTCTCCCCTCCTCCACGAGCAGACCCCCATCTGTAGGGCCGATTCTAGCCCGTCAAACGGCACGGATGGTGGTTGTAGTCGTCCCATTGTCATCGAAGAGCACGACCGGCCCTCTGCCAGGGAATGGACGAATGGGTGGAGTGACGCCTCCCGCCCGGCGTATTCGCAAGAGCAACAGCAACATGCCGAGTATGCGCACGCGCCCTCAAATTCTAGCTATGGACGTCCACCACCTAGTGAGCAACACGTTTCGCACTTACCACCTGCTCCAACGCCCGCGCGACCACACACTGCCAGGCAGTACCACCACACGCAAGAAACGATGGCAGACAAGCTGAATAAGAGCACTCCGGCCATGGCTGAGGTCCACCCCTCTCAGCAGTCGATGATGGTTGCTCATTCTGCTGGTCACCCTGGCCCACCGCCTCCTTATTTTGCTCCGCCTCCTTCGAGACATGAAAAGAGCGAAAAGGCCAAAATGATGAATGAGGAACCTTGCTATCTCTTCGATAGAAAACTCGTGGCAGAACGTGAAAAGTGCCGAAGAGCCGTATACGCCTTCAAGAACACATGCAATAACAACTTGGTAATCTCTGATAGAGAGTACCATCTTGTCTGCGAACTGGAATCAGACGCTGCGCGGTGGTGGACCTACAGGGCACCTGGGCAAGTCGGTTTCCGTCGATATACCGTTCACGTGCCATTATGGTTACAATCTCCACATTGGCAGTCATGTCGAGATCTATTGTTCTGCTGCTGCTTTAGCGTTGCTATACAGGTTTAGATAGCAAGAGTTAGCGTTTCTCTAAGAGTAGAGTCTAGAGATAAGCTTGCACTTAAATTCTTCTAGGAGCGTGCTTGTTGTAGGCGTTTTAGAGGCATTATAGCAATAGAGAGTAGAGTAGAACACTCTTGTTACGATCTAAGTTCGTGCGGGGGCAACCTCGCGCACCCCTGACCTTATACTGCCCAATCAGCTACGTAGCCCACAACAGTGGAACCCGAGCTCCCGAAGGTCACGTGACGTGTCTCCCTCTTGGCATACAGAGACACAACGCTAACAGGCATTGTGTCCCTGTGCGAAGGAATAGAGACACCTAGGAAATGAAGCGTGTCCCTCTCTTAGTTGTTGAAAGTGCTAAAAGTGATATGGCTTCAAGCAAATTTTTCAACGCTATGCTTATGAACCGGAAGTTTGAAAGGCAGAAGAAGTTTGAAGGGAAGAGGAAGTAAACAAGGCAAAGAACTAGCACACACGAAATAATTTAAAATACACAGAATCCTTAATACAAAAAACGAGATTATGCAATTTGTCGTAACGTCTGAAGCTTGACCCGCAGACATGGTTGCGGGGAGTGGGTGAGGTGAACCTGTAAAGAAGCCGAAGCTGCCGGGAGGATCCGCAGATGGACACGAGGGAGTCATGCGGAAGCTGGGAGTGCTTGTGAGCAAGAAAGGGAAAGGTCGGGGAAGGCGTTGGAGAAGTGGGCACGCACCACATCGGAAGCTAGCTTCTCGCTTATAGCTGCTCCTGTAATGGTTAGCGCTGTATAGTAGTCAAGCACGAAGTCAAGGCTATTTCATCCAATGTGTGTAATTTCAGGGGCTTTGTGGTAATCCAACGTACCGCAAGTCCGACTGAAGAAGAGAAAATGAGTCAATTCAGGAGTAGTTAGAGATTGAATATCATGATTAGACAAAAGGAGATACCAAAGTAGCTCTCTTACTCGAGAATGTATCCTTTAGAGGACAATCATCCTCATATATTTCCACCCCCATCCATCGCCTTTGCAGTCCCTAATGCAAAAACCCACTGAAGAAATTGACCATATTATTCTTCGCCTTCTCCAATCCCTCCTTCTGAAGCTTATTGCTCTCATCCCCCCTCGCCGCAAACCCATGCACAAGCCCAGGGAAATACACATACTCATACGGCACACCCAAGGTCGGAATAACCTTATTAGCGTACTCCTTCAACTCAGGCGTGAACGTCTGGTCTGTCTCTGCAGCCAGGATCTGGAGAGGGACCTTGACCCCATCGAATTCCGACTTCTCGGCCAAGGAAGGATGGGCCGTGCTCACAGCGTCCACGAGCGACGGATCGGCGCCGAGCCTGAGGATGGCCCAGCCGCCGTAGCAGTAGCCGATGGCGCCGACTTTGGGGTATTCGGACTTCAGGGCCTGCGCCGCGGCTTTGATCTCGGGGTAGCGAAGGTCTTTGTTGTTGCGCCCGATGAAGGCGGGAATGTCGAAGGCAGCGCGCTTCTCGGGGTTTTCGAGCACATCATCATCTATGACCTCGCCGCCGAAGCTAGAGCAATGTTGTCAGTCGAGGGATTGAAGAATTGGGGTGTTTTGGAGGGGAGGGAAGCGTACAAATCCGGTAGGTAGACTGTGGCATTGGCCTCTTTCGCGAAGTGGTCGGCGAGGAGGCGCACGTTGGCGAAGGTCCACCCAAAGATGTCGTGCACGATCAGGATTGCAGCAGATTTGGAGGTGCCAGTCACATATGCATTTTTGCCTGCGAGCGTGGTCTCGGTGCCCGTGGGGGTACCATTCCAGCTAAAGCCGCTCTTGCAGTTTTCGCAGGACATGACGGACAATTTCCAGATGTTAGTCAGGAGAAATCGAGGATTGATTGAAAGGACGCAAATTGATGCTTGAGGTGTGTGGTTGACATTGTGGCGGACCTCACTGCGACTTTATACACAACGGCGGCGGGGTACCTTGGTGGGGTGGATTCGCCATTTTCGAGACCAGGGTGCTCTTCGTTTCGGGGTTTAGACTGACCGAGGGCCGCCGCCTCGGCCTCGTCCAATGTCAGCGCTTGCATTAATTAAATATGGGGGTTTCGCCATATTTGGAAAGAAATACTAGCCTGCGTGCTTCTATGATTGATTTCTTATCAACAGTATTTCTATTGCAACTTTGCTCTTGTTCGGTGCTTATGCCTCCACATTTCAAGGCCAGCCTACGCGAACTGACAATACCCAGACCCGGACTTACGCGACAGAAATATCTCTTTCCGAACTTACGATAACTAGGAGGCTTAGGATATATCCATGAAGTTATCCTCATTACTCCATAGAGACTTTGCCCATAGGAATCAAAATATCTTAGCTATCCTGCTACGATGTAAGCCATTGATTCTAGACCTAATAATCATGATCTGTTAGTATGCTTATCTTACATCATACTTAGATAAGGTTAAATTTCCTATTAGTGGAGAGGCTTATCCAACGGAGTTTTAGGGGTTCATAGAGCCAAGAAGGGTCTCCATCAATTTCAACCCAATGACTTGTCTAATAGCCTCTAAAGTTAACAACATACCTAAATGTACATCAAAAACGCCCTCGCGAATCCCTAATACTCCAAAAACTCGGCCCTCTCGGCACATTTCCATTCCGCTCGGCGATCATACAGTACCTCCGAAAGTCCGATTTCATGGAATATCTCTAAACGGCATATTCATCGGTAGTTGAGCATCGTCCACCAAGTCCGGGCCGGAGGGTCTAAGAGAAACCGCATCTACACGACAAGCATACCCCCAAAGCAAACACCAAACCGCAAACCATCAGTCTTTTAAATTCGGAGATGCACCGCTTCTCCGATATTCCGCGTCTCCATCCGATGCAAGCCCCTACAGTCGCAATCACAGCATGAAGCAAGCGTACACAATTACCATACAAAAGTCTTCACAAGGGCCACACTCAGAAGATGACTATTCACCGAACGGCACTTTTTGCTGTATAAGAGCGTGGAAAGAACATCTTAGGATCGAGCGTTTGTCCGAATATTGATCATTTCAAACCGACATGAGCACGAGCAAACCAGCGTAAGAAGAAAGAAAGATTTCACCGAGGGTCGTGATCCGAAGATAGACTCAACCGGGCGCCACTTGTGATGATCTGAAGGGATGAAAATATGGTAAATTTGGGATGCGAAGAGTTTTATCACGGGAAAATCAAGAGACAAGGAATGGAGGGGAGTTTCGGATATATTTACTACTGCTATTACTACTTGAAATGGCACTCAAAGTGCGCCAGGATCGTTCTTGAGATGATCAGCGCTGGGCGGATGTGCCATCGAAATCGCAGACCTGCGCAGAGATGGATCTACGCCGTCAGCATCGTGTGGCGGCACAAGATAGAGCTAATGTCATGGGCATTGTAACGCCTCGCGCCACGGGTCCTCCAATTTAGGGTATAAGAAAAAGAAATTCGCCTGAACCCCGAACTCCCACCGAAAAGGCGAAAATCGGTCTACGATAGATAGAGGGGACACCTCCATGTCCATAGACCTTCCGGCCTACAGAGAAAGAAAAGAAAAACTTGGGACAGGATTGAAAGAAAGAAAAATCGACACCTACGATGATCATCTATGAGAATGGAACGTGATTGTAATACCACCGCCAAAGGGAGGGTACCCGTCCCCAGAGGCTTCAGAGTCGGTATACGAAAGGTCATCATCGGCACCGCCGTCATCATTGTCATCATCGTCATCATCATCATCATCATCATCGTCATCCTCGTCAATGTCGGTGATCTCATTTTCGTCATAGTCGTTGTTGGGATCAACGTCGCCGCCAAAAGGCTCGCTTCTTCCGCCGCCTGGTTCATTAAGTTGAGAGTACGCGCTGCCTGCGGGAATGCGTGGGTTAGCTGAACTCATACCCTGGACATGACTGCCATGGAGCTGTCCATACCCTCCATAGCTTGAGTGGGGATCTCGAACATCGCGATGACCACCGGGGTTGGAATGATGTCCCTCGCTCGAGTGTCCGCCGTGTCCGCGCTGGTCGTGATTGGAAGGTTGTCTACGGTTGTCATTGTAGTCTCCATCGTAGTCGTCGTCATATAGGTGCATATATTCAGCCTGCGACCGTACCGTCTGCAGATAGGGATCTGCATCAATACGAGGATTGTCTGGAATATGCAGGGAAGCTATGCCATCCTGCTCTTGGTAGAGTAGTAGGAAGGTCTGTCCTAATGACGGTGGCGAGTACGTGCGATCATCTCGCCAAGCTGCACGCTTGATATTCCACGCAGCTTCGGAAAACCATTGCACGATCCACCTCATGGGAATCGCATGAACGACAGCTACAGTGTTCTGGTCGTGGTCGGAACTGGAGCTGCCAAACCAGTTGTAGCCACGCACTTCTGGGTTCGTGACCCAATTGAATTGACCCTGGAAGTGTGATACTCGAGTAAAATTCATCTTACTACCGTCTCTACCAAGGACGGTTCTGAGAGCACGTTGGCGGTCGCGTTCGCCGGAATATTTTTCTTCTCGAAATGAGAGAAGGACTTGGCAGTTCTTTACATCTCCCCCGATAGGGTTTGAAATCCGTCCGAAGGTCATAGTCTCCCACGAGTAGCCGAGCTCAGCTTTCTTCTCATGCCGGCTCCAAAGTGGTTCCATGTTGCTGCGGTCCAAGTGATACCAGTACGCATGAGCGACCTCATGGAGTAGCGTCTCTACGAAAAGGAACGACATTCTATACCGCTGAGCCGGCGGAGCTGCCTGAAACCCATGCAGAAAGAACTCTTGGAAACCCGATGCCATTGCAATGCAAGGCCGGGCACGATTGTTTCCTCTATATCTGTCGGGAATTGGCGGGAAGTCGCTAGCATAGTACTCGCTGGCCCATTTTACTGACTCTCGACGCCTGTAAGTCACACCGTAAACAGACGCCTGATAATTGTGAGGAACGAACATGATAGTTATGACTTTGCCCAGCTCATGCAAATTTCTCAATGTATCCTCTCTGCCTCCCGGAACGTGCTCATCTCGACACGAGGCAAGATAGATTTGGCTAGACATGCTGTCCAACGTAAGGTGACCACAAGTCAAGTGGATAAACCAGGGCAGCATGCAAGACTCCGTGAGCATGAGCGTGGCGGCTTTAAGGGCCGGCTTGAGGTTGTCCCAGAGACGTCCCGTCCCCTGGTCATACCCCACTACCCACCGATCAAAGTCGAATATAGGGGAGATGGCATTAGTTAGTGTAGGTGCGGGAAGATCGCGCACATTCAAGCAGCCAGCTTCGTCAAGTTCTTGTTGAAAATGACTTAAGTATTCCACCATAAATTGTTCAGCCATGACTTCGGCTTGTGACGAGGTAGTGATAGGGATGGTTCGGACTTTTTCGAGATTGTGATAAGTGGTGCCAGTGTTGGGTCAGAATGTTGGCGAGGTTGGAAGATACTGTTTGTAGAGTAGAAGAAATTTATCTCGATTCCGCGAAAGAAATACTCCGTATTTATACTCTACTGGGCTAGAGGAAACTCTCAGCGCTTCAGCCTAGTGATGTATGTGCCTGTAGCTGAGCTATTGTTCTACAGGCACCAGTGATCTTTCTCACTAAACCCGCGCAATATCAATATGTAGACACAATACAGCGAACTTATTGAGCGCGACAAGAAGCGATAAGAGAGGTGTACCGGTATCTTCGAAATCACTTAGTGTGACGGGTTGTTTTTCTATACACAGATCAAGGGAAATAGAGACCTGAAAAGATTAGCAGTACGTCGAACCAACGGGGGGCCTCTCAATAGGAAGGCAGCAGTGGATAGGACTGATTATGGAGGTAAAGGTAGATATAATAGCTGTGACTAAAGATGTTTTGTGAGAAAAAATAGATGTTTAGAGATGAAATAGATAATGAGATTGCTTCTTAGCAGAATTGCCTGAATAGTAGAATATATACTTGTGTTTTCGAGCTTATGGAAGACAGCAGCAGCCAGCAGCAGCCCGTTGTTGATTGTTGAACCAGGCTCTGACAGCCTATAGAACGTGTCATAATGCACGACGTGTTCTTGACTTCGTCCACCTATTTTTTTCCTGAGCTGTCGTAGCCCTGTTCAGCCTTTGAAGGCCCTGCGTTCATCGGCAGAGATAATCAGCAAAACCACATAAATAAAGAAAGATGAAATGTGTATACGATCATTTCTCAACGTTCCTACCTCGTGTACAAAGCGTTTGTTGTGCATGTTTCTCGATCGGTAGTGAGGTGTTTGTGACAGCTCGAAACTAAGCCTCATAATAACACACCTTATAATAACATATTATAAAGAGCCGTTGAACGTGCTCTATACTCAGTAGCTGTAGTATTTCTGAAGGTCAGGGAGCCCATATAGGCGAGAGCGTTGAGTGTGAGTATTAATTGAGGCTGAAATGTGGATCAGGTGAGAGAATGGGCTAACCGGATTGCGACAACCTCGGCAAAGTACCTTGGCGCACCCACGTCGCAATACAACACTCGTCACGTGAATTCAAGATTAACTCCAGTGCCTTGATGCAGACTTCAGCCCGGACTTGTGAATCTATTCACCATGATAAATCTCTCCAAGAACACATATCGGCCCTAGTAAGTAGCATCACTAATGGTAGCGACACAAGCTCGAATACTGTTGGGACAAGCTGGTCTATCGCCTATGACGCGTCTACAACTTCGCCATTACAACAGGGCTCGCCCACTGCTGCACCTCGGGACATGCCTCGTAATTCTCTGGGAAGAATTGCGGACCCAGCACCTTCTTCTGGACCTTCCCAGTCGCCGTCTTAGGCAGCTCTCCTTCGACAACGCGCAGAAGAGTGGGGATCTTGTATCCGGCAAGCCTTGTGCGAAGATCACGACGCAGGTCTCCGATGGTGAGGATGTACTCGCCGTTGCCGTACGTCTCGAGGAAGGAGTCGGTCAAGTCCTCCTCCTGCAGCGAGATGAGGGCGGCAACCCGCTGCCCGAACTCGTCGTCGGCCACACCCACCACCATGGCCTCGGCGACGTATGGCAAGGACAGTAGCTCCCTCTCGATGTCCAGTGCCGATATCTTGTACCCCCCAGACTTGATAATGTCGAGCGATGCCCGCCCAATGATCCAGTAGTACTTCCCCTCCCGCCGCGCGATATCGCCCGTGCGGAAGTAGCCGTCCTCGTCGTGGGCTTGCGCCGTGGCCTCAGGGTCGTACAGATACTTGGAGAACATGTGCTGAGGACGGGTCAGCATGGGCTCTAGTAGGGGTTATCATGGTCGGGCTTACTGGGCTCTTGACTAGGACCTCGCCCTCGTCGCCCTCGGACAGCTTGATGTCGACGCCGTTCACGAGTTCCCCAACCGAACCATCAGGCGTCTTCTTGTCGTCTAGTCGGACTTTAAACACGGCGCCGAACTCGGTGGCACCATACCGCTGCATGATCTTCTTCTGCATGAGCGTAGTCCAGAACTCGCTGAGCGGCTGCGGCAGGGCCGACGTACCACACAGACAAGCACGGAATTGTCGTGCCCCCGCGATGTAATTCGCAAGCTCCTTGGGCGGCAGCTTGGACAGCTTGCGTTGGTAGTGCCTCCTCATGCGCATGTAGATAGTAGGCACGCCCGAGAAGAAGGTCAAGCGTCGCCGAGCGTTAACGGCACCCTCCTTCCACCGCTCCCACATCCACACCTCATCGAACCCCCCACTCCGGAACTCGATGCGACTCCCAGATATGAGGAACGGAAAGAAGTTGATACCCACCCCAGTTGCATGGTGCACGGGCAGTACGTGCAGCATAACATCATCGTCTCTGAGCCTATAGTGGTCTGCCACTGATAGTGCACAGTCAAACACGAACGACCTTCGCATGACAGCGCCCTTTGGAGGTCCTGTAGTCCCCGAGGTGAAGATCACAACACCCGGCGCATTCTCTTCGAGGGACCGGTCCGAAGAGATGAGTATGTCCGTGGGGCTTAGGGTAGGAGTGAGCGTGCATGGACCGATTGGAACTCCTCGGAAGTGCTCATTGCTTGTTGAAGAGATGCGCTTCTCCAGTCTGCAGCACTTTTCCAAATCAAAGGAACTGACAAGAACCAGCGCTGCCCTCGACTTCTCGACGAAGTATGCCGCCTCCTCCACAGGGAGTGCTGGTGTGATGGGCACTGCAGCCGCACCCAGCGCTAGCACAGCTAGCATAGCAACCGTGTACTCGTAACCCCCTGCTGCAACAATCGCGAGATACACCTCTTCCCTTCGCTCCAAGGCTTCAGTTGTTGCTGGATCTAGGGTGTTCAGGATCGTTTCACGCAGGGCCAAGACGTCGGAAAGCAGCTCTAGGTGGGTTCTTTGGTGCATTGATCGTACATCGTCGATTGCTATTCGCGCAGGCTTTCGACTTGCGAACCGTAGCAGTCGACTAAACAGAGGCTGCGAGGTGTTAACCTATGATTTTCTCTCTTGGCCTCAATGCTCCAATCCATGAACAACCTACCGTGTTCGGGAGTACATTGTACCCCGCATGCTTTGGCACCATGAACGTGCGGTCTTCCATTGCGAATTGCGCGAAAGCGACGTCAGCATCAGGCGCGCTTCCCCATCCTTTTCTTTCCTGTTGGATCGCAATTTTGCTTTCTAATCGGAGCTGCGGAGACAGAGGCAAACCGAATTTACGAGTCATTGAGCTGTATCGGTGAAAGTCGGTATTTGGGCGATCGTGATGGATCCGAGCGAGTCGATCTGCCAGGACCCCGCATAGCTTAGAGATACGCTTGAGACGGCTGTTTCCGTGGCCTAGCAGGGTCTTCTGCAGCAGGTGTTTGTTATATTGGTAACGGCTCAGGAGTGAAAAAGCGTTCCACAGGAAAGCATGTTCCCAGCCAGCTGGTTCAAACGCCGGAATTTCCCTGCTCCAACTCACGCCACCCCACGGCTGCACTTGATCGAACACTTCACTCGATCAAACACTCCATTTGTGGAAGACTTCACTTGATCGAACACTGCATTTATTGAACACTGCAGCAAGTCGGAACCCGGTGACCAATGAAGGATGCGAACAACGAGCGCGGAAGCAAAGGCTCTGACTTTTCTAGGGTCTTTCCACTACACTGTCTTGGCTAGGCGAGTACAGCAGTAAGCGACATGAGGATAGGTTCATCTAATTTGACGGTAGATCTATCGAACCATGAGGACGTTTGAGCTATGCAGGCGGGAGTAACTTCTAGGTCACCCGTCCATGGCTCCGCTGACCTCAATCCGTACTTAATGAGGCCGGCACCGGTCCGTGGCTGCAACACAACTCCAGCTCCTGGTGTACTCTGCTGTGTGATGGAAGCTTCATCAACTCTCACCACCACGTACGACTGATTTCGGTGCCTAAGCCACAAGGAGCTATAATTCCTATCGTCCTGCCCATGCATAATTCCGGTGAAGATGCTGCAAGCCCAAGGCTGGCCCGCCGTATGCATCGGTATGTAGTACCTTGGTGATCTGCTCTCTCCTTGCTTACTTCGTTTCAGATCATAGTACAAGTCATGATATGTCTAGCTCGTGCGGTTCCATGGCGTGAGTGCCTTGGCCTTCTCTGCCTCGGAACGACCGTCGGGTTGGAGATGCTTCGATAAGTGATGAAAGTTTTCGTGGCCGACTGTGCCTAACTTTCTTTTTATAACCGTCAGCCTTCGTGGAGACCTGGACCACCTCATCAAATGGAGAGCGGTACGTCGCCAATGGAAAGTCATAACGTGGCGCCACTTGTGGTGCGGCCGTCTTGAGAGAAATTTTTTAGGCCAGTCAAAAAAGATGCCTTGTTTACTAGGGACATACCTCTGCGTGGCACCGGGACCGTTCTTACCAACCATTATTTTCTTTCCACGTCCCTCAAATCCACATTGCCCAATTTTACACCGCCGTTTGCAAGTCACTGTTCGCAAATTTACAAACATGCCACTCCACTAATCCACGCGCCAGGATTCTGGATTGCTGAACCTTGTTCCCGTACGATTTCCCAGGGGGTTAGTATCGTGGCTCGCAGTGCGCGGTGCGCGGTCATGGAATGTCGACGCTGCGCCGTGTTTCGGAACGAGCGGGCTGCAGCGGGACCATCACTCTTGGGCGCAGGTTACCTTGGGCCGCCGCCTAGGCGACTACATCATTGAGATGGCCTTGACGAGGAAAATGTGGCTGCATGAAGCGTCATCAAGTTGGGCGCTCTTTCCAGCTCCGGAGAATTTCTAGTCGCAGCCTAGCTTGCCTGGTGCGTGGGAAAGAGCAATATCGGAGTTCTCAGCCGCCGTCTCCCCCCAAAGGACTCGACTCGACCGCCAAGATGGAACAAAAAGCAAGCAGGACAATAGTCCGCCACATCTTCGACACTCCTGTTCGCCGGTCACCAATATCGCCTGCATGCTCATGCGACGGCTGAGGTTGCGCTGCCTTTTCTAGCGGCGTTATGAGCTACCTGCTGCTTGTACTGCTGCTCCAAGGGCAAGTCTTTTATCGGGACAAAAAGAAACAACCATGGCCCGCCCGCTCCCGTGAACGGTGTCAAACGTCGAGCCGCCCCGACCGCGCCCATTGGCCTGAGCCCTTGATGTAACGGGGTACATCTGGCCGGGGAAGTGGGAAGGTCAGCAACAGCGCGTTTCGACATGCAGATGTGACCCAAAACAAAAAAGGATTTGGACGGGGAAGCGGCTGGCGATCACCGATCGCGTACGTATGTTGCCGCATCCGGTTCTGAGTGGTGGTCGGAGCGTTCGGCCAAAACACACCGTGTGGTCAAAGCGGCCTCGCTGTTGTTACACAACTTCCAAAATTCCTTCGCGGCGGTGAAAGGAGGACCATGACTGCTCTCGTGGTCCATGTTCCGACGGGTCGCTCGCCCCCAGTCCACGGTGCTTCTAGACACATATATATTCGCAGCCGCCCTGCAGAATTTCCATCCTTCTCATCCAACAGCTTCCAAGCCTGACCTAATATCCATGTGCTTTCCTGTCCGTTCTCTTCTCTCAAAATCTTTTGGCATGTCAGCCAAAGAGCTTCATTTATCCGTTGTGGACCAGAACACCGTCCGTGTCTATACTCAGCTTTTCCTCATCTTTGGATTTCCTGATGGCAACCAAGCTGAAAGTGCAATCAAGGCCCTCGCCAAAGGCTTGCAGGTTACACTAACTGTACTTCCATTCCTTGCAGGCACCCTTCGGCTCGTCGATTCTAAATCGGGAAAACTTTCCCTAACGTATCCGAGTAAGGCTCCCGACGTGCAATCGTCTCGGCTCCTAACATCGAAACACCTCCCGGACTTTCCCCACACCTACAAGCAACTCAAGTCCAAAGGAATGCCTCCCAGCGCCATCACCAGCAAGACCTTCTGCCCTGAGGACCTTCGTCGCTTCCGCGGAGTACCCGAAGACGGTGAAGGCATAGTAGATTTCACCAAAAGCGAAGCACCGGTCATGAGAATCCAAGCTTTCTTCGTCCCTGGCGGGCTCATCCTGGGCATCTATACGCACCATGCTGTATTGGATTTCTCAGGCATGAACAAGTTCTGGGAGAACTTTGCACAGAGTGTCTTCGGACAAAATGACAAGTCATTCCCATGTAATGACAGTGTCATCATACATCAACACCCATCGCTAACTTAAGTAGGTGAACTCGATCTCCCGGACCAATCGAAGCTCAGGTCACAGCTTGATGCACGCATCCCAATGCATGCAAAGGGCCTTGACAAGATCGAATCATACGTCAATGGGAAATTCGAATATCAGAAAACCCTGCCGCCCGGCCCGGAGACCCCGCGGTCGCAGAAACTCTTCGTCATTTCCGCCAAGCGCATTCGCAGTTTCCGCAGCGAACTCCAGGATCAGTCGGGCCTGCAGATTTCCATCTGTAATGTCATCACTGCATTATTATGGATTCATGTCACGCGCGCAAGAGCGCCCCGCTTACAACTTCCCGAGTTCAACTACGAGGACTCGAGCATCGGCATCTCGGTGAATACGCGCAAGAGAATGACGCCGCAGATTAGTGATGAATACACAGGCAATATGGCACTGTTTGCAAAGGCTACGCGCCCGATTGCTAAACTGATTGCTGAAGAACGGTACGAGGGCGTTTTCATTATTCCTAAACATGTGCTGATGTCATACCCGCTTCCACCCCGTGCATTACATGACACTAACAGACGCGTAGTGTAACGTCTACTACTATTCTCGCGACTATCAAGCATATCAAGGCCGCCATCGACCAAGTCGATAATGACTGGGTCTACCAACACCTTTCGTTCTTTAAGTCTGTCAATCCTATCACAGATACCGAGTGCGCACTGCGCTTCGGCCTTGGTCCTGACTTGTACATCACATCTTGGATGAATTTTCCAGCCCTGGAAACGAAGTGGAACATCCCAGGAACCAGCTCAGCGCAGCCCGAGTTCATTAGGCGCGCATACAACCCCTCTGATGGCGGTATGAATATCATGCCCAGGATCAGAACCCCCGTCGATGGAGTCGATGCTCCATACGAAGTCGTCGTCAGACTTGCGACTGAGGATATGAACAAAGTGCTCGCCGAGGAAGGTGGACTTGCGAGCTGGGCGGAGCGCGTGATTGATTAGATGTATGGCACGCTCAACGACGACACGATTTCTTATTCTTGCTTCTACAGTACTGGTTCGCGGGAGTTTACAAGGGCATGGGAAAATTAACAGGGCTACATATCATGGGCGACATATGCATGGCAGGGGTTATATGGACAGTTCTTTTGTGTCTGGGTGGGGAAATCTGATATCCTGTACGATTACTTGATTTTTATTTTGCTTTTTTGTTTCTCTACTTCCGATAGGTTTTTTTTGGATTTTAGAGCCTGTTTTAGACTCTGTGGGGATATATGAGCAGGCCTCGGTTTCTCTGGAGAGATTCCGTTGGACTTGATTGATAGATTTTCTTTTTGCGGTCTTCTCTTGCCGGGATAGTTTGGTCTCCTTGCATAATTTAAAGTTTCGGGAAAAGGTCTAGCCCTTTCTTCTGACATCACCACTCGATATCTCACACACAATCTCTCGCTCTCTGCTTTTCTTGATTCTTAGCACGGCTTGTCTCTTCTAAAATAAGAACTACGCAACGTTGCTTTTCTTCTACGCTTTCGGCGATTTTCGGCAGCCCTTGGCAATGGACGCGGGGCTCAACGGCACAGATCCCGCGTCCCTCCCGACCACACACCGCATGCATGAGCCGAGGCTAGAACATCACATAATGACTCTCAACATCTTCACTGCAGCTCCAGGGCTCAAGCCTGGGGCTGTTTTTTTTGTACCTCTGAATCTGCGACTCCTTGCACACCGCTAATTGCACGATGCCGGACTTCACGGACAACCTCAAGCCACGCTACGACGGTACCATGACGCTCCAAGCTGAGCGCGATGCCTCCGCCATCAATGTGAATGAGCTGGCGAATCATCTTCTATCTCGTGATGGATTTCTGGAACGGCAAGAGAAGGTTCTGCGGGTGTTGAGCAAGGAGAAATTGTTCAAAAAGGACCAGCAGATGAACCTGAGTCGGCCGGAGCGGTACCATCTGGGGCTTGCGAGAGCTAAAGCTATTGTGAGGATCACGAGGAGGGAAGGGTGGGACCATGAGGATTACAAGATGTGTGAGTATCTCAATGACGAAATGAGTCCGTATCATTTGCACATGACCATGTTTGGTACGTCCACTTCCCTACACCGCTTGCAATCAAGGGCGGGGCGTTGACAGGCCACAGTCACGACGGTGCGGGAGCAAGGATCCGAAGAGCAAAAGAAATACTGGATGCCTAAAATCCTCGACTACTCCATCATCGGGTGTTACGCACAGAGCGAGCTAGGCCACGGCAGCAATGTCCGAGGGCTAGAGACCATTGCAAAATGGGATCCTGTGAAGCAAGAGTTTGAGATACACAGCCCGTATCTGACGGCCAGCAAGTGGTGGAATGGGGCCATGGGCAGAACGGCTACGCATGCTGTACGTACCCGTGTAACGCGAGCAAATCTATCGCTGACCTAGTGGAGATTGTGGTGGCACAACTACTGCTTCCCACTAGGGACAACCCAACCAAATACGAGGGGTTCGGGCCGCAGACTTTCATCGTACCGATTCGGCATGCCGAGTCGCATCAGCCGTTCAAAGGCATCGCGGTAGGTGACATCGGGCCAAAATATGGCTATGCGTCCATGGATAATGGTTACATGCTCTTTGACCACTACCGTGTCCCCAAATCAGCCATGCTGTCGAGATATGCGGAGGTCTCCGATGAAACAGGCGTGTTGAAGCGGCATGGACATACAGCAGTGGTGTATGGATCGCTCACTTTTGTTCGGGGACAGATCATCATGCATGCGCGTCTAGTGTTGGCGCGTGCCGTCACCGTAGCAGTGCGTTACTGTGCTGTCCGCCGGCAGTTTAGAGACCGCGACTCGAAGAGTGATTTGGACGAGGAGATGAAAGTGCTGGATTACCCGACCGTACAAATCAGGATACTACCTTTGCTTGCTACGACATTTGCCCTGCATTATACCGGTGAGATGATGTATTCCCTCTATCACAAGAGCAGGGAGACAATCGAAAAAGGCGATTTTGGGCCCTTGGCGGAACTTCACAGTGCAAGCAGTGGACTGAAGAGTCTGTGCACGATGCTTGCGGCTGATGGGATTGAGACATGTCGAAGGGCAATGGGTGGGCATGGTTTTGGTGGGGGGAGTGGACTCGTTGGCATAAACGCAGAGTATTTCATCTCCTCTCCTGAATTTCATGAGAACTAACGAATTCAGTTATCTCTCCAAACCCACAGTCGAAGGCGACAACTGGATGATAACCCAACAGGTCGCCGCCTACCTCATCAAAAAAATGACTTCGGCCGTCAAGAACCCCACGGCGCCACCAACGGACCCCACGGACGAACTTTTCCAATTCTACCTCAAGAATCGGGACCACCGTATCCCGCAAAATGTGGTGCTCAGTGCCGACATCAACGACCAAGCCATTGTTGACGTCTTCCAATGGCGGGCTGCAGACCTTAGCTTCCGCGCGTACGAAGCTCGTGTCGTGGAAAAGAAATCTTGGACGAAACTTATGATACAGCTGCATACGCTAAGCCGTGCATACTCCGAGCAAATCCTCGTCACCACGTTCCACAACTCATTCAATAATACAACGTCAACTTTATCTAGCCCCGCCCCTGCAGTCCTGAGGACATGCTTCCGACTCTACTCGCTGTACACACTTGACCAATTCGCATCTAGCTTCACTCTAACGACGGCTGCGTCCGCAAACTCCATTTACGCACTTCCGGACGCTATTTTAGACTTGATGGCCGATCTTAGACCGCATGCTGTGAAGTTGGTGGACGCATGGTCGATTCCGGATTGGCTCCTTGAGAGTGCGCTAGGGCGGAGCGACGGCAAGGTTTACGAGGAGTTGTTCGACATGGCGCACAGGCGGAATCCATTGAACAGGACGACGTTCAATCCGGACTGGAGGAGCGAGGAGATTGTGCTCGGCAGTGGGGATGCGGGGCATGGGTTGTTAGCGAAGCTGTGATTGAGGGCGGCGTCGAATTCATGAAGGATCAATAGGAAAGTATGTTGTAAATATAAACACCAAGGCCATGACGCGAACGAACAACCAAGTCTAGTTTCTCTCCCGAACATTCACAAACCCATCCGCATCCACGACCACCCCACCCACCCCCTCACAAAACTCCACATGCGCCCCCACCCTCGGATAAACGTCCAATGCACTCCCAACCCCCATCCACGTATCCAAATGCCCGTACCCCTCCACAACAACCCTCTCAAACCGCCGTCCCGGGAACGTCTCCCTAAACATCTCGTAGCTCTCCGCCGTGCTCGCAGGGTCGAACACCGCATTCGCGCCCCCACTTAAAAATTGGATCCTCAAATGCTGCAGCCTCTGCATATTCCCCGCCTGAAGTACCAGGTCGGCGAACCCGCCGACAGACCCGTCATCTCCGCTCTCTATGGCCCGCTTCGTAGCTGGCTTTTCGTTGCTCCGGACATGATGCGGTGGCACGGCTCCCATCCGCATGAGATGGCGCAGGAAGTCCATGTGTATCCCGCTAAACCATTTCCCCATGTGCGCATGTGTCGCGTGGTTGAGGTTGGCGTGCGTGAAGCACCGGCCGAAGACCAGAGTGCAGCGGTGGCAGACGGGGGAGTTGCAGAGCTCGCTGTTTCTGCGCGGTCCGAGGGGGTAGAATCGGAGGACTTGGTCTAGGAGCGGTTGGAGGTAGGTCGATGGGGTGGCTGGGGTGGGGGCTGGCGGGAAGAGAGGCGGGCTGCATGGGAACCAGGGGCCGAGGAGCGTCTATGGATTTACGTCAGCGGATGCAGATATTGATTTTGACATTTATACTGCCTTTGGCTTGGGGATATCTGGCAGCATTTGTGGTTGGGGAATGAGTTACTTACTCGGTAGAGATTTAGGAGCACTGGCGAACTCGCTTTCAGCGCGTTATCGGGACTGAATATCAGATTCGTGAAGACCTGACTACATGTCATGCCTTGGATCCAAGACGCGTCTATGGTGCCCGTGAGTAGCGCAATGGCGGTTGCGATGCTGCCCAGACAGTGGCAGAGGACGTAGACTTTGTGGTTGGATTCTTGGGCGCGGACCTGCGAAGTCATCGTGTTAGCAAATTTTATTCTTTGTAGTTATATCAGGAGAAGACTTACGTATTCCAACGCTACCTTTACATCTAACCGCGCATCGTACGCCGTCCAGCCCTCCTCTGCCGCGGGCCCAATACCGAACCGCAGAACGGGGATGTAGCATCTATACCCGAGACCTGTGAAGTAGTCCACAGTGTTCGTGGGTATAGTCGGCAGCGAGAATATCCGATCATCCACCGACGCCCCTGGAATCATGACAATGGGCATCTCGCGTTTTCTAACACCCTCCTTCGGCTCCCAAACCTTGATGACCGTTTTAACACCATCGTCCGCAACCAGAGGGACGATCTTCGGGGCAGGTTTGGAAAAGTATCCAGACTTGCTATAATCGGGGGTCTCGAGGGGGCGAAAGGGACTCAGGAAGTAAGCCATTGTCTTCTGCACAAAAAAAGCGAGGAAGAGCGTCGGCGCAAGAAGCCGTCCTGCCAAACTGCTCTCATCCGAGGACCGGAAACTCCGCATCTCGTTCACGAAGTTGCGCCACGAGATGTTCAGGATGCCTCTTCCTACGGCCGAGCCATCTTCGCGAGTGAGAGTCGTGAAGAGCGTGGTGGTAGCTTTCCAAGTCTTCACCCCCGAAAACGCCATATCGGAATCGATGTTCTTGAACCCATGCAGAAAATATGTCTCCCCTTTCGTACTCAGCAATGTGAGTTTGTAGTCAAGATTCGTGCCATCGGACACCTCGTCGTTGACGGTGAAGAATCGCACCTCGCCGCGTAGCACGAGTAGAGGATCCTGGGACAGGGCGCCACAGGCGAAAGTTCCTGTAGCTATGGAAGCTTTGCTTGGAGTCGAGTCTGAAAAGAGATCCGATACGTTGGAAACGTCGACGGTGAGGCTGAGCCGCGCGGAGCTGGATGCGCCTTTTGCGGCGCTCTCGGCGGTGGGGAAGGATGTGATGGAGGATCCGATGTGGATGTGGCCTGTGAGGATCTCGCAGAAGTGGATTCTGTCGGTGGTTTCGGTATCGTTTTCTAGGGGCTCGAGAGTGGTTCCGTTTATGGTAGAGCGAACTGGCTTTCCGAATAGATCGAGTGTACCATTCGGCGTGTCGTCTACAGTCCAGCTGTGCGCTTTGATTAGGAGAGCGCAGGTGCGTTCGGCCAGGGCGGCGATGGTTGCGCAGGGATTGACACCTGTGTTGTGATTTTAGGCCTCATATGTCCTCTATAGAGTTAAAAAGTCGACTTACCAAGTGCCGTTGGTATAGTTGAACCATCAACACAGACGATACCCTCATGCACCTCTTCTCCGTTTCCAACAAACAACTGGCCAACGTGGTTGACAGCACCTTGTAGGCCCGTCCCATCCGAGCTCATCCTCGCCCCACCAAGAGGGTGAACAGTCATAGACGGCGAATTAATGAAAACACCTCCAACAGAATCCGTAGCTTTTGCCAGGATACTTCGCAACTCAGCTGCATGCTCAGCTCGTCCGACCCCTATAAATTGAAGATCAGGCTTATCATCTCGCAGCTGTAAGATGCCTTCGTTACTGTCATGCGACATGATGAGATAAGCCTGCGTCCTATTCACACTACTTCCTTTCGCATATGCTCCAAACATCATTGTCTTCATCCTCGACCAAAGATGCCTCAGCCTATCAAATTTGGTTGGATATATCTTTCCCGGTTGGACATCAAGCATGCTCTGTATAATCGGCGCCAACGTCTCTGGGATCGCGCCTTCTTGAATTACATGCCCATCTCTTACATTTGGCGCCGCCTCTGATCCTCTGTTGTCTATCATTCCGGTAATTGTGGGCCCACAGGGGTGAAATGCCGAAGGTGTGTTGCTACCAACGCCATTGACGATCTCATCAGTGTTATATGCGAAACTCAAGATGTCACCGTTTCCGGAAATTTTCTGACCGAGGAGGGGGGATGTGGGGAGGCCGTGGGTACGAGAGCGGAGGAGGATTTCGGTGGTTCCTAGGGCGCCAGCGCCGAGAAAACAGAGCTCTCTCTGTGATGGTGTCAATATCCTCTCCTTCTTTTACAGTGTGCCACCTACTGCTCGAACCCACATCAACTGTTCATTAAACTCGTCCCCAAACCCCTCTCTCCCGTCCCCATGCCACGCGTAAAATACCAAATATCCCTTTCCCTTCTTATCCTTCTGTATGTATCTAACCTCGCACTCACAGAATATTTCAGCACCCCAGTTCCACGCATCGGGCAAGTAGTTCATCAGAACCGAGTTCTTCGATCCGTCATTGATGCCCGTAGTATCGTTTCCAGACCCAGTGGACGCTTTCATCTCCACCCCGGCGTTGTTGATGCCATCGTGGAAGAATGTAGTTTGTGGGGCGCGATAGAAATTGCGTTCTTGTTTGAGCGTCTTCGCCTGTTTTTCGAAGACAGAGAGCTTTTGAGGGCACGGGGAGGTAGTTGGGTAGGGTGTCGGTTGGAACATGTGTTCGGCGCGGGCGTAGTCTTTTCGCACCACATAATTAGAATGCGTCTGAAGAGTAGCACTGTGAAGACTCACACTTGTCCAACTCGGCAGGATTCTCCCTAATCTCAGCCGGCCACTCACTCAACTCCAGCGCTCGATGATCTGCACGAAGAAACACATTCGCATTGATCAATGATGTGCCTCCCAGTCCATTTGCTACGAACACATCTTGTCCTTCACCCTTTGTCAAATGATACATGCCCGTCGGCTTCCCGCCCGTACTATTCCATGTCCCATTATTCCCGTTCCCAGAGCCTTTCGTTGGCACGTAACCAGAGACGTGAAATTCTCGCGCAGCGTCTTTGAGAGCGCTGGGATACTCGCCAGGCCATTTTTCGCGACCTCGTTCGAGAATGCAGACACTTTTCCCTGCTCGTGCCGTACGAGACGCGGCTATGCCGCCGCCGTATCCGGAGCCTATTACTACGATGTCGTATTCGAATCGCATCGACGGGACGGGCTTTCTAAGACATGGATATTTAGGAGGTGTTTGATTTTCTTGTTTGGACGAGTTGGAAGGTCTCGACTCTACTTTGATCCCTCTTATTGAAGAGAGCCATTTGGGAATCGGTGGGCCTGGTATGTTAGGGGTCGGGGGAATTGGGAGTGGTAATTTGGGTGTTGAAGGCGGAAGTGACCACCTATGAGTAGGTGGAGAATTTCCATTTCGGCGCCTCGACAAAAGATAGTACCATGATAGAGAGAGTATGAGGACTTGTACTGACAGCACAAAGACGCTGAAACATGTGGGAGAGCCCATCTTTGCGAGATCGAAGTACAAGGTGGTCACACAAATATATTACAAGAAGCAAGGGAGTGTGACAAGATCACCAAAATGCACCTCACTCTCGCAAACCTAACCTATTTTTCCAAACAAGCCAGTCGCTTCAAGTCCGAAGTCGCACGCTCTCAGCTAGTAACGCCGGGGGCTCTCTCGAGGGACGAAGGGTTGCCTTGTTGACGCAAGGATGCTGATGCGTCCACGTACCATCTCGCGTAATTCACCGGAACCGCCGCTACAAAGAGCAGCCCAGGCTAGTAGCTCAATGACGGAAGATAGCTTCATTCTGAATCCCAGGCGGCTCGTTCTAGCCAATGCCCTGCCTCCTCACTCCATCGTTGAGTGCCACATATGGATTCGTGCGTTATCATGCATGCAATGATAGACGGTAGTCAGTGCAGGGTACGTATACGCGCATTTACTCGAAGTGGTGAGTTAGCGGGGGGTAAGGCTGACTGCCATTTGCTCGCTAATACATATGAACCAGTTGCAGGCGAGACATTCAGCCCTGTGGAGCGTTGATGCGTAGCCGCTAACCTTTCCGGTCAAGGTGGGATTTAGGTTCCGTTGCAGATGGGGATGAGAGGGCCGGGCGATACCTATTAGTTATTCCCAGAGACCCGGTGACGCAAAAGGTGATCGACCAGCAGAGCTTCACGCTAGTATCTCTGTAGATGAAAAGTAAATAGGCTGTCGAAGGAGTAGATACCTTGATCGACGCCTAAGCGAAGTAATACCTCAGGTGTGAAGCAGACATCCGAGGTGCGCCAATTTGTAAATATCCCACTAATGTGGCATGTGGAATAAGCAAACACATGGCGAGGATTCAGGG
The DNA here is from genome assembly GCA_010093585.1 of Melanomma pulvis-pyrius CBS 109.77. Lineage (NCBI taxonomy): Eukaryota > Fungi > Ascomycota > Dothideomycetes > Pleosporales > Melanommataceae > Melanomma > Melanomma pulvis-pyrius. The sequence continues at coordinate 36,384 of MU002084.1, forward strand.
TTTCGGTTAAGATAATCTTCCAAGCGAATACGTGGCCAAGTGCTAATATCTGCCGGTTCAGCACCGAAACGGTAATACTCGTGGCTTCACTTTCTATTGGTTGTGTTGTCGAGTGAGATAGATAACAAAGCTACTCCTGGCAGCTCGGCGTTGACAAGACGCGGGGTTTCTCATCGAGGTTAGAAAGATATGGTAGAGGGGAACTGGCATCGCTCTTGCATCTATATTCGTCTACTCACAGTTCGTACCCTCCACAAGTGATTGACTCATCTTCGTCTGCCTCAGCTTCCCTTCTTCGATTACTATGCTCATCTACCAATCAAATTCTCCAGTTCAAAATCGCTAGCACAGCCTTCTCCCCCAGCCAGTCAATTCACAGCCTGAAAACATCGCCCAGCGTCCCTCTTTCCCTCGATGAAATCCACAGGTGGCGTGTAATGCGTCCTTCCATGGAGGAAGTAAGCGACAACAGCTAACAAAATGACACCACCCCACACCAATGGAGCCCAGTTCGCCGTATCTAAAGTGACGGGAACTGCAACCGGGAAGCAGCTGAAAATGATGACAAACCCACTATAGAAGAAGGCGAAGATGTTGATTGGAAGACCGAAGCGACCCAGCGACCACCGCGCGGTTGGGAGGCGCTCGTTTAAGAGGCGCTTGTGAATCAGACAGCCGATAGATAGCATGTACGTTGAGAGAATTGCGAGGAGAGTAAGCGACACGATAATGTTAAATGCAAGCGTACTACCTAAATTGATGAGGCAGAGAACTCCAGCTAGTACTGAGCTAAGGTATACAGAGTTGAACGGAACGCCGTGCTTGTGGTTCATTCGAGATACCCAGTCCGAGAAGGGGAGGCCTCGGTCGCGAGAGAAGGCCCAGACTTCGCGGGAGCAGGTGGCAAGGCATGTAATGTTTCCTATTCCAATAAGGATGAAGACGAGGATGGTAAGGAAGAGAGCCATTCCAGATGATCCGGTGTTCACGAATAGGGTAAGGTATGGGACGTCGGATTCAAGGACATCTTCCAGTGGGCCAATGCAGAAAAGCATTGTGATGAGCATGAGAATGCCAGAGAAAACGTTGACTAAGTAGCTCCACCACATGGCGCGTGGGACGATGAGTGAGGCATCTTCAACTTCTTCGGAGATGTGAACGATCGAGTCGGAGCCTACACGAAGACTTAGAGCGACGAACAACGATTTATGTTTTGGGTTAACGTACCAAGGTTGCAGTATATCACCGTGACTTGACTTATCAGGCACGAGGTCCCGACGTTGCTCCAACCACCACTGTTTACCACGTCGAGGAATACGTCCTTGGGATCGTTCCTCGGACACATTGCCCATAATGCAATGAAGGTGATGAAGAAACCCGCAATATGCGCAAACAAACTAATCGTATGCAGCATTGGTAAGACTTTTGCCCCCCAGGTATTTAGGAAGATAGTAATGACCAGAAAAACCAGCATAATGAGGGTATACTGCCAATTCTTGAAAGCAAAATCAGCATCTGTGATCTCGATCATGGCCTCGATAAGCGTGGTGACTACAAAAGCAGCACTGGACGTGCTCGCTATCCAACCCAACGTCGACATCCAGCCTGAAGCATAGCTCAACCACTTCTGGAGCTTCGGCGGCGCAAACTCAGATGTCCAGTGATACTGTCCACCTGAAGTCGGAGCCATGGATGCCATCTCTGCGAGGCTTGCCACGATCGTCGAATAACATATCACAGTTGCGATAAACATCCAGAAAAGTCCTGCGAGCCCACCGTTGATGAAGCCCGCGCTGAGGGAAACGAGGACGAACTCCCATGTGGCCATGTAAATTGAGACAAAGCCGAGAGTGGATAGGAAACCAAAGTTACGCTTGAATTCTTGCTTCTTGCCCAACCGCTTCATGTCAATCTCGTCCTGTCGCGTGTCGTTCCATCCTGAGCGTGCACCTTCCTCGATGGTCGCGTCGGCTTTTTCATAGGCGTACAAGGGCGGGGTCGGATCGACAGTAGATTTTGATGCTGGTTCAATCGCCATATTTGCGGTTGGAGATGTGAGGAAACAGAAGAGCGAGAAGGACAGACTGTGTGCTTTGAAGGCTGCTCGATTTTAATTCGGAATGATGCAGCAGTTGACGACGAAAGATCAAGTGTTAAGGCTATAGGCGCCCAGATAAGAGAATATGATACACAAGCGATGTGATTGCCCAATCAGCTGCATCCGATTGAGATGGAAGACATGGATTGTCCCGCCATCGCAGTCTTTTAACGTCCAGGCCCGGGTTTCTACCTCAATCTGGAGATGGTGATATTAAAGAGTGGACCGAGCACATGATAGAAACATCGAACACGTAAATTCTCAAATAATTGGTACGTTTGACCGTTGAGAGTGGAAAGGCTTTCCTTCGTGGGCAGCCCCGCGATGGTAAAAATTAAAGTGTGCCTTGGTGTTGAGGTCCAGATCCGACGCGCGGGGAGAGGCGGAGAAATGAACCGACGATGCTGGTTCGCTAGCCACTGCAAAGGAGCTAGATTTGAAAATTCCCCATTTCTAATGTCCAAGGAAAAGAATCTAGCAATCCGTTTAGGGGACCCCACTATCTACCAAGGTAGAGATAAACAAAATATTCCTTACCAAACACTAGCTCGATTACTCATAAGAAATACAGGCAACAATCTTGGACGAAAGCAATTGCTGGATCGCATGAAGGCCATAGTAACGAAATGAAAACCTTCGACATAACAGGATCCCAAATGTCATTTTTTAAACAAGGACACATGGCTCTTCGAAGGGATCGACCCCACTAACAAGCTCAGATATCTTGAAGTCTAAAGATCTAGCCGACATATTAACGTCGACTGTGTGAAAAATGGTCCAACATCCTGGCACAAACGGAATCATTCTCGAGGTATAAGTTTGGTCAAATGCGTTGAGGTCATACTGCATGTTTTGAATCACAAGTCGAGTAAATGTGGACTTTAGAATCCCGTGATTCTGGGTCTAATTACAGTTCTCCAGGCCCTCGAGGTCAGGCTGCGGTTCTTGACAACTCGTGTTTCGCTACAGATATGCCCAACGTTTGAGGACTTGAGATGAGAACTGCTCTATTTCTCCGAGAACATGTTGGTAAATCCACCGCCGCATGTGTCCGTCAGGTCCTCAGATTTCGTCATTATGTCGCTATTTTCCGCCGTTCAAACGTGCACTAGGTTTCAACGATGGATAGCCCTTGCAAAAAGAGAATGTGAACGGATGATATGAGAAGAGATGCGAACAAAGAACAATTAATCAAAACACTGCTAGACTGAAAGATAATGGGGTTAAGAAAGGGGACAACAAGTTCCGGGGGTGAGATTTCCGTTTTCGTGTCAGCTTATAACGGCCACTCCGAGAGTAAGGTGAAATCTCAGCTATGAAAGCGACTTCGACTTGAGACTAAGAGACGTAGTCCTAATGCAGGCAATGGACTGACGTGAAACTGAACGGCCTTATGAGATCTTTGTTAGAACAGATTTGTTCTGCTCATCGTAATAGCTGGAGGACCGATACTGTCAGCTCAACAAACTCAGTCGGCGCAACATCTCCAAGGCCCGCACATCCTTCAACGTACTAGAAACCACCGTATACATTTTGAGTTGAATTGAGCAGACTCAAGCTGACATCTGGTGTTGTTTGGTGCTGCGAAACTGTAGGAGACATCTATCACGTGTTGTCGTGCCTAATCGGCTCATTGGCTTGTAAGCGAGCCCAGCTGAAAGCCGGGGCTGTGGAGCGTTCACCTGGCGTCAACAACCTATCCATCAGCCCTGTGACATGGCCGTCGTCATGGAGTCATGACGGGGCTGGTGAGACCGCGCGGTCTTTCTGGTCATATTCGTGCACAGATGGGAAGTGCGCAATGATTCAGCCCAGCAAGCTTACGAATCGTGCTCGTGAAACGAAGAGCTGAAGCGCGTCTAGAGAGCAGATCCGGTCACTGAACATGCCTTCCCAGCATCACGAACACTGGAAAGGGGAAAAATCGCAAAGGTGGAGCGCCGAAGCGGAAACAAAACATCGGAACGTTCCGCTAGGGGTTTCAGCAAACGATCCCGTTTCCCCCATCTATCTCCGTGAACTGGCCGTGATAGGAATGGGAAGGCACAAAACGCCCTCTACCGCCACAGCCACCGCAACCCTATAATCGGATCTACGACAGCAAGGCCCCAGCTTTGAAGGAATCATAAACTTACGATCCTCTACTCGGAGGCTGCTGGTCGAGTCTCGGGCCCGAGGTCAGACGTGGCGATCTTTATACTTTGAATTTCTACCTTTCCCCATCATATATCCATTTCCTAATTCCCACTTTCGTCTCTCTTATAACTTTTTGGGCCGTCACCATGTCGTATCGTGGAAGGCCGAGCAAAGGGTGCGAGTCATGCAGAGCTCGAAAGGTCAAAGTAGGTCTGTACCTCTCATCGTGTTTACTCCGATTGTCCGGACGTTCGTACCAGAATGAGAATGCCGAGAACTAACTGTAGGGGAGTAGTGTGACGAAGGGAAGCCATCCTGTGCTCGTTGCAGCAGAGCCAATTACGAATGCAAGTACCGGGATCAGGCCGACCTCCTCTTTCGGAACCAGACTGCATTTGCTGCGCAAAAGGCCGAAGACTCCTGGCGAAAGAGGGCCAAATCGCACCAACGGTCTCCAAGCGCGGGCAGTGGCGGTTATCAATCATCTGCCCAGAGCGAATCCTCGCCCGAGGCATCCTCTTCCATTCTCACGCTCAACAACATGTCTCTAGGGCAGCGCCAGATCCAGCCCGACCTCCAGCGCTTGGCCTACGAGCGGTTCATCTACGATTTCGTTGTATTCGACGATCCAGACCGTAACCCAAATGAACCTTCTTCTTCCATCTGGGATTTCGTTCCTTCCCTCTACCAGACTTCAGCAGAAGGGTCAGCCTTGGCGACAATCGTTCACGCCGTGTCGTATGCCAATTTCAGTTCAAGGTGCAATGCCCCGCATGTTCAAGCTTTGGCGGAGGAATGTCTAGCGAAGGGCTTCAGATTACTCCAAAAGACGTTGGCAGACAAAAGCCAGGCATCTTCAGATCACGCACTCTGCGCCGTCTATCTTCTTGGTGTATGGGAGGTATGGAGAACCTCTAGCCCTGGTGCTCGACATTTACTGATTCCAACTAGAATTTGTGCACGGCTGCTCACGATGGCAATTTCCTCGCCCACAAAGACGGTGCAAATGCCCTCCTGCAGTTGCGCACCGTGGAGGAGTTCTTCAGCAATCCTATTTCCGCCCGCCTCTACGAGGTGTCGTTTGCACAAATGGTAAACCCCACCTTTGTTACTATATACTAATAGCTAACACGCTGGATATAGGTCATTGGTAACTTGCAACATGCGAAACCTCCAAATTTGCCCGTTAGAAACCTCCCCGTGGTTAAAAAACTGCTACCGGCACTTCACAGTGCTTCTGGCATCTATGTCATCCAATTGATTCACGAAGAGGCGATCCTACACGCCAGATGGCACGACACCAAAAAGGGAGACCCGCCTTCCACTCGCCAGGACCTACAGGAACTGCTGCAACATGCTCTTGATCTCGACGCCGAGTTCCAGACGTGGGAAAGTACAATCCCCGTCGCCTGGCGGTATCAAGTGGAGCGCAATACCCCCGCGACCCGAACCACGTACGCGCCGAGATGGCGAGACTTGCTCCTCAGCAGTCGAGGCGCCCCCGAGGAAATCCACTCCCACACCACGCTCAAGAGATGTTGGATCTGGATGTTTTTCCGCACGAGCCGCATGTTCCTGCTGCGCGACCTGATCGAGATGCTAAACTGGATGTTCCGGCTCCCCGAGACGACGGGATCCAACCCAGCATCAACACCCGCCTCGATGCCATCGCTCGACAACCTCGCCCTCTCCATCCACCACGCCTTCGCCACAAGCCACCTGGTCACGACCCTCGCCAACGCCAGCGCCGCAATCCCCAGCATCTTCACCGTCCCCATCCCCGGAAAGCCCCACGGCGACGACAGCAACGACGACAACGACGACGACGTCGTAGGCATGCGGGGCTACACGGCCTTCTGGTCGCTCGGAGTAATGG
>MU002085.1:0-42329 GCA_010093585.1 Melanomma pulvis-pyrius CBS 109.77
AAAGAGTATTGTTAACAAATTAAGCCTAGGTGCTTAATTGTACAGTTTAACGTAATATTATATTGCTGTCTTCTAGCCTAGAAATAGAGTTAATTTTAGAATAATATAAGAACAAGCTTAGTTTACCTTAGTTTGCAAAGCGTGTTAGAATAGTTAGCTCTATTTCAGCTATTCTAAGATAGCAAGGAGGAAAGTAACTAGAAGGGCCAAGTCTATATACATGGTGGGTGAAGCCCGTGCGCTCTAAGCGAGGTCCTCCCTTGGCATCATCTCAAGCAGAGTGAATGCTTCCTGATCATGTGATCCTACCCGAGGTCCTTCCTCATGTGACTTACTCTGTGAGCTGTTACAAGAGGTTAAGAATTAAAAATCTTTAATACAATAGAAAGCAAGCAACCGTCGTTATAGAGTCCACTAACTAATAGGATAACTTTGTTCCAATCCAATACATCAACCAGCCATGGTCCGAGGATCTTGTGCTTCAATGGCCACCTGTTATGCCGCCCCGCGCTTGAGTTGGCACAGTCAGCGGGTTATGACCAACGCTAATCCACAAACAGTTAGTCAATTATCCAACACACCTTATTTTTCAGTCAAGAGCTTAAAGTATATACTATTGTTTTTTGAATATCTCTTATTAGAAACTTTGTCGACATATACATGTACGTCTACGGGTAGCCGTCTAAATCACACCCCTTGCCAGTACAGTAAGCGCAAGTTCATATCGGACCGGCTTAGCGTCTACCAACTTCTTCTGAAACCAGTCGCCATGACGTAGCGTGGTGAGGGCTCCACACCATCCACGCTCGCTCGACATTACCTGCACGTCTTTCTGTCAAGCTGCAAGTCCGAGGCAAGTTTGCCAGTGTTCAGCGACACCCTAAAACTACCCGCCGACACTACAATAACAATGCTACTTGGAAGGCCTTCGACTTTGTGCGCTATCCCTGGTGTTGCGCGGAAGGTATGCGCCGGAATATCTTCAAAGGAGTTCCCAAGAACAATTCGTCATCGACAATATGCCAGTGCCGTGGATACAACGAGGGAAAAGGCAAAGGCTTCATCAAGCCTCCTATGGTAAGTCGAACATATAGTTTCCTTATTGTGACATTACATGTCGTGCACAAATGACCCATGTTTAATATGGGAATGATGTATGACTGATTGGGCCTCTTGTAAATGTGAATTTATAGGCACTGTTTCGCGATATTACAATTCCATCACCACTATTAGACCAAGTACTTATAGTTACCTCATAGGATTGTTTCGGCGGGGCTGATTACAGGAGGAGGTACCTACTACCTAGCCCTTGAACCTCGCAGCTCAACATCCCACCACAACGAAACACCTTCCAAAGGCGAGAAAAGCCACGGCAAAAATGAACAAGCGAAGCAAGATAGAAATACGAAACCATCTTCAAAAGACGAAGAGCCTGCAGTAATACCATCCCACCCAGGTGCAGCTGAAGTCGAGAAAACCCGACGCAAAGCCGAGTACGAAGATGATCACCCTAAGCCTGTAGAAGAGAGACATGGTGACTCCGTAAACAAGCACTCGATTGCTGCAGAGAAAAATCAACATAAATTAAGAATTGGCAAGTTCTCAAAGGAGGAATTTGATAATCATCTTCAGAAGCACACTGATGACCCATGTAAAGACTTCGAGAAGGTGGAGGGTAAGAAAGAAGGGAACAAAGTTCAAGAGGATAGAAAGAAGGGGGGTGTTCCCAAGTCTTAGATTAGGATGCAGATATGCAACAATTGCTAAGCTTTATATTAAAGTTCATATCAATCCTTTCTATAGAACAATATTAGAAGAACTGCAGAACCTGAATGAATTACTAAGCATATCTAGTGCTTTCGGTTATCTATTTTACCTCTATAAGTGGATTGCTGTAAATTTCAGTCGGTCAAGATATGAAATCAATACTGCTTCCTTTGGTGTCTCCTTTGCCTATCCCGCCCGTAAGGTGATGATAAGGTTCGGGTAGCTTAAAGTGCTTCTAGTAAGTTAAAGAATCAATGCTTTTCCGTTGTTGTGCAGGCCATTTGCATCTTCTCCGGGCTTGACTCCATCGACGTCGTAGAAGGCTACCGATTCCTTATCACCGGTCTGTTGCAAAACATCTACATAGCTTTTCATGACGACAGATTCATGATACTGTTTATCAGTCTATGATCCCGCTGAGAAATGATCGCCGTTTGGGTGTTACATCGTGAAGTGGGCGTCGCCCTTCGGAAGATGTCAACTACCCTTCTAGAAATTGAATGAAACACTTTTCGTTGGAGTTTCACTTTGGTAGTAGCCAAGCAGATTGTTGTACATTGGGAAAGGGAGATAAAACAACGTAGTAAACACCGTACTCTTGATTGATACCTTCAAGATTTATCATCTTGAACTTTCAGTCAATGTTCCATTTATCCATATTGCCCGTACACCTGCGCTTTGGATGTTCTCCTTTGCCCTGCTTGAAAGACAACCATCGACCCCTGGTGGTCAGTTATGTTAGCTCTGCCTAGTATATTCTTTGTATATAGAAATGGTCTTTTGTACCTAAGTTCTCTTTGCGCTCTATACACAGAAGAGCATTTTGCGGAACGCCCTCCTCTTCCTCACAATCGTTTTGCTTCCAATTAGCTATGGGAAACCCGTTACAAGTAGGATCCTCTACTATTACCAATCAGTAATCTGCGTTTCAACACCTATATTAACTAAAAAAACTACGCTTCGATGTTTCTGCTACCTGTACTCCAAATTAGCAGTGTTCGAGAATAGGCAAGGTGAATTTGCTACTCAGGTCATTTTTTGAGCTCAGATGAAATTTTGTTCCCAGTACTAGCCCGACGTAATAATCATCTTGCAGTTATTTGATAAATGTACTTCGAAAGTGGGCTGTTTATATTCCCTCTTTGCGGTGGTCGTGGCAGCTGGAGCAAGACAACGCAGGAAATTCTTGTCGTCGGATCAACAAGACCCTTGTTTGTATGCCAAAGTGAATGCCGTACCCTCCCTGCGCTGTACATATGTACATAAAAGAAAATCAAGCTTCCTACGGAAAAAACGCTCAAAAACTTGTCCTTCTGGGACTGTTGAACTATTTGAGATCACTTGGCTGCTAGAAACGACCACTCGGACTTGCAGGATGCGTCCGCTCAACATAACCTTTCAGGTACCACCCGCCTTTATCTTCTCTTGGCCTAGCATAGAAAGTTAGACTGTAATTCAACATCAGAGATCTTTGATGACGCACTGCCGCCGCACTTTTTGTCGACCGTAGGAACATCTAGAGAGGATATCAGAACAAAACCAGCCCTGCGCTAGTTTTTGATTCTTACTAGTGAGACATTGCTTACTTGCACTTGATCGGCTTCCAATTCTCGCCGGAAATGCTCAGGCAGGGTTTGAGTGGTCCTCTGCGGTATTTGCCTGGCTCTTCACGTGATGTGATCGCATCGCTTTCGGCCGCCAGAAAAGCTGCGGACTTCGACGTTATCAGAATGTGGACTGAGTATTTCGTCGATTCGTAGGATGCCCTTGTTGTCAAATTCGTCGTTCTCCATAGCAGGGATCTATCCAAACAGTCATCATATAGACTTGAGCCACCCGATCCGTTTTGGAAGATCCAAGAGCCTGCGTTTCTTGAGGAACTCAGATTACACGGTTTTATGAGTTTCGACCGAGCCTCGTAGCGTTCCAGTCAAAATAGCTAGTGACCCTATAATTCGTCTCTGGTAATTGTGCAATGAACGTTACTGCCGTCTTGTCTGTTAAGTATCGAGACGAGGGAAGGAAAGAAAATGAACACTTCATCCCGAATTTAACATTTAGAATGAGGAAGTTAGATTGATTCAATTAATCTTGGACGAACATCCTCTGACCCGGAGGTTACAAACACCGATGCAGGCTGTGGCCAATCCACACCCCCCAAAAATTAGCACACACTAGCGTGACCAGCCACACGAGCGTAGGCGGTCGTAGAAGTATAGTTCCTTTATTATATACTATTATATGTGGCAGTACAATGTAGTATGGCAAGTGTTGTCGAAAGTCTGAAAACCCCCTGCAAGGTCTAGAGATGCTCTACTCTAAATGTCGATCCAACAAAGAGCGCAGCTAGTGTATGGATAACTTTTGTAATAACCGTAATCTAAGAGCCGATTTCTAGCAGTAGCTCATGCTCCTTGTAGAAAAGTCCCCTGTGTTGTCTGGATACCCGTCCTGCTTCTATCGCTCCCCCCATCACTTGCCGTCGATGTCCATCCCGACTTTTTGCCTTGCTCCAACTCTACAAGCTGGATCTCGTCATCTTCCCCTATTCTGCTCTCGATCGTTGTCTCCAAAGTCTTGGTTATACCCTTCCCTCCAAAGCTAGCTTTAGAGTTCTTGGATCCAGTGATCTTTCCGCTTGATAACCTGTTTGGGGTGTTTGGTGTATCATAGTGTTCATATTTCGAATTGTTCTGTGTCGAGCCGAAGCAACGGGGAAAGATCGCGGCAAGGAACCGACGCAATGCGGGCATGCAGACGCAAAAAATACCAACGAAAGCCTCGAGAACGGACCAATATGCTGTGGGGACGTTGTCGTAGGTTGGATTCGTAGATGAGGAAAATTGCACTAGGGATTGTAGTCGGACAATAGAAATGATAGTCGTGCTGTTATCACCATTAGCCTCGCTAGATACCAGTTAGAAAGAGTGAAGGGTACTGACAATGCGCCGATGCTGAACATCATGATGATATAGACCTTCTTCTTCATGCTCAGCGATAATTTCAAGAGCTCAGGTATTGGGACTGCGATGATTGTGACATCGAGAGCAATGTTGATAGCCGCATGTGCCCACGCAAAGACATGGAAGTTTATACATTTCCCCTTGTGCTCGCCATCCCAATTCTCCCAGATAAAGGAGACTGGCGTGCAATTGAAGAGACATGCAATGGTGAACGCAATTCCATACGCAGTGGAAATAGCCACGAGTGTAAAAATCGTGGTTCGAAGCTCCTTGCGCGGGAATATGCGTAGACAAAAGTAGAGGAAGGATATTTTGGTGAACGCGACCGCCATGAAGTAGAATACTTCGGTTAACCATGTGAACTGGAACTTGATCAGCAAAAGATGAGTGAAGATGAGTGAAGATCTCACTCGAATGATGCGGTAGATATTTTCGTGTGGAATGTTCCAAATGTCTTTCCCAAAACCATCCGCGGCCATGATAAACTCTAGAATGCCCATCGGCAGAGCGGATACCAGCGCCGCAATGGCGAAGATGTCGTCAAGCGCGAAGGCACCGCCAGTGGGAAAGCATCGAACAACCACAGCAATAATTGCTGCTCCGCCGGAGACACCACTCACGATGGGTGTTATATGTGTAATGTCCCGTACAGGCTGTCCGCACATTGTCTGCGTGATGTTTTGCGCCGCTATCGATCTTCCTTAGCTCGCTGCCGGAGACTTTAGTGAAGATGTGAGCTTACACAACGCTTCTTTCAAGGTGCATGATGAAAGAACGCATCCTTGAATTGCGCCCATCAGTGCTTGAGTGGTGCAGATGCACGTGGTGTTGGTAGGAACGCATGTGTTCTGCGCCTCCAGGCTTGATTGTAAACATTGACCCTTGGACGGTTCAGTGTTCAACTTCTTGCAAAATAGTGCTTGTGTTGCTTACTGCACATGCTGGCATCACTTGTGCCAAAGTCACCGAAGACAACAACCACAGAAAGGCGCACCTTACGCCAAAAGTCTTGAGAAGCATCTCGACAATAGACTAGGCAGAAGTGACAAATGAAGGGAGTACTGATACGAGTACTAAATTCTCCGCGCTGGGGAATAAGCCGGCTCTCTTAGTAGTCCTTCTCGATGCCGATCGGTCCTCTCCTGACTTCTTGACTCCTGAAACATGCAGGCTCAAGGGTCTCTTCCTATTTAGTGGGTCCACAGTAAAGATCATTGTTGGGACTTTGCTCGTGGGGCCAGACGGGGTGTTGAAGGATCAAAACACCTAAACCCAAAGCTCTCCGCCACGCTCTTAGTTGAGGAATGCTTATCGTGACTTTCCTGGTCATTCAGATTGACTGGGTTCAGGCATATCGCCTGCTGTATGCGGTATTTCGAAAATTTGCCGGCTGCCGACGGTTTGGCGTTCCCGTTCACGGCACGTTAGGCGAGGCCATAGCCATTCACGGCAATGCTAGTTACTACCCGTGCGTGGCTGCGGGCAGCCGGGAAGACTCCCTGCGGAACGCGGCAGGGACACGCGACGGATTCAAATGCTGGAACAGATGACTCGCTAGTGCCCTCTCGCTGCACGTTTACTTTCCGGGACCCGTAACGTTCTGATTTCAGGTTGGACAACGCCTTCTATTATGATCCCATTATCTTTTCTAGGGTGGGCCTCATTCACCGTCTAACTTTGTTAAGTAAGTATTCGCTGCTTCAAATGAATTTTTTTTCCCCTTTCCCATCTTATCTTGTCCACTCCTACAACTTGTACAAAATAAATGAGTACCACTAGTTTATGCAGTAGCACTCAGTAGAGGCAGAAAACACGACCCTTCATTGAATTTTCTTTCACGCTCGAACACTGTCTGCGATCGTGATTTCTCCGTCTTCACATTGAGGAGTAGTGAACACCGGATGTCTTGATAACGAGGTGCGGGTCTCTTCAGTATTGTTGCAATAGTCGTTGCAGCTTGCCCTAGCCCTACCCCTTCACCTTTGTAAGTGGCATATTATTACAGTATCTGCCTCCGCGGCGCTAGGTAGCAGTGTTCCGAGTCCGTTTCTCCCTGGAGAGACGAGCTTGGGTTGTTAGATTGCAATCAAATTCTAAAGCCATGACTTATATGTCAAAGTTCTATTTCAATGGATTTGTCATGCTGATATGATCAACGTTCCTATTGGAGTAGTCCTTCTCTGCGCTTCACTCTATTCAATCTACAAAGACGAACTGGGTTTACTTATTGAGCTAGTGAAGCCTCTTGCTACACTGATAGTGATGTGACACTTTTCTTCCTGCGGGAGGAAACAAACCCGTTGTGGGTCTCAGGAACGCAGCCACCAAATAGCACTAAACTGTATGTAGCTGCCATCGTACGAGAATCAGCGAACGAGCGCGGGATACCGCCGCTCCGCGCGCCACCGACTAATAGCTCGCGTGGTACCCCTTGTGGAGGAGTATTGCTTTCGGCAGTGGGAGCTAGCGTGAAGTTTAGACTTGCGTGCATCTTGCAAAAGCCCATTCGCTCCCCTCACATATTCTTGTCACATCATTTTCATCATGGCGGTTTTTCCGGAAGCAGTGCTGGGGATTACGTTATCCACATGGCTCTCTGTCATTTTTCCTGCTTCAATTTTCTCTTACTGGATTCTATGGATTGCGTATACACGAAGTCTGCACCCTCTTGCATCGATCCCAGGTCCATTTTGGGCATCTGTCTCGCGAACATGGTATATGTATCGCATCTTTGTTGGAGATATGGACATGGTCCAGCGCCGTCTCCACGAGAGATATGGTCCCATCATTCGAATCGCGCCCAATGAGGTATCCACCGCTGAGTTGTCTTCGATACCGAAGATATATAGGAATCAAAGGCCGCTCTCGAAGACTGATTTCTATCCCGTGTGGGGAGGAACCGAAATCAGCAAACAGCCGGATACTTTTACGTGCACAGATGAGCGGGTGCATAGCAATTATCGGAGGATTGTGAATCCTGTATACACGCTTAGCAACGTTTTGAAAAGCGAGAACTATATCAATAGGTGCTCGTCGCTATTCATCCAGCGCCTGGGAGAGCATGCCGATTGCAAGGAAGTCATCGACCTAGGAACATGGCTACAAATGTTCGTATTTGTTAGTTGGCTAAGCTTACGATGGGGTTGCTGACAGTGCTACAGGTATGCCTTTGATGTGATCGGCGAGATCTTTTTCGGGAACATGTTTGGATTCTTAGAGAAGAGTGAGGACCACGGCGCTTTCATAGCCTCCCTGGATGCTCTTATGCCAGTGCTTTGCATTTCGGCGATTGCGCCTTGGTATATGCGCCCCTTCATTATGGCTTCCGCTATCGTTGTTCCGGCTGCCTTGAAGGCTGTGAAAGCTGTGGATGGTATCCGAAAGGCGGCTGTTGAAGCTGCTGGTAAAAGAAAAAAGGAAATTGATGATGGCGTTGCGCACAGGAACGATATGTTGCAGCAACTCTTCGATATTGTTCGAGAGAAAGGAGAAAAGGTGAATTTCACCGACAAGGAAGCTACTTTGGAAGCTTGGGTTGCTATGTACGTTTGTGGTTCAAGACATGTGACATGACTAATAATCTATATAGGTTTGCTGGCTCTGATACGACCGCCGTTGCTTTCCGTTCCACCTTCTACTATCTCATGAAGAATCCTGAGGCTCTTGCGAAAGCACATGCAGAAATCGACGCCGCTATTGCCACTGGCTCGCTGAGTTCGCCAATCAAATACTCGCAGACAACTACGAAGCTGCCATACGTTTGCGCGTCTATCAAAGAGGCTATGCGCCTTCATCCTAGCGTTGGGTTGAGTATACAGAGACATGCACCGGCCGAAGGTATCGAGCTGGCAGGAAAACGCATACCGAATGGTTACCGCATTGGGATGAACCCTGCTGTCGTTCACTACGACAAGGATGTCTTTGGTCAGGATGCTGATAAATTCAGGCCTGAACGATGGCTCGTTAGTGTCGATGAATGGAAGGCCATGGATAGGAATTTGCTTACATTTGGTGCTGGAACAAGAACCTGCATTGGGAAAAACGTAGGCCTGCTTCCTTTTCTCTAAAACTAGAAGTAGTGATGATTGACACGCATAGATATCCTTGATCGAGCTCCACACACTCGTACCTGAAGTACTCCGACACTTTAATTTAACGATGGCCCATGATCGACCTTGGACGACCAGTAATCGTTGGTTCCACAAACAAACCGATGTTATCGTGAAGGTGACGCGGAGACATTCTAATGTCAAGAGCGTTGTCCCTCAATGATTGAGTAAGATGGAGGAAGGTGGGGGTCCTCAAGGGAAGAAAGCGGTAGTCGTATGCTTCTAATTAGTTTAAGAGTCCATAGAAATAAGACGTGTTCTTACCAGCTCCTTTTGAATGTCACCAGGAACATGCTCATGTTTTTCCGTCTTGAGAGGTACGAAATCGTATAGGGATTCTTACTTGAGGATAGCTAAGTCGCGAATGTCAGCGATGTCCGTATCGAGACCGAAATGCATTGTTCTTTTAGAATTGGATGACTACCATAATGGTGATCAAGACCTTTCAATCGCTTTTATAGGACACATTCACGAAGTTGAACGGACTTTAGTTTGTCAAAAAAGAACGTAATTTGCCTACAGTTTTTATTCATTCTTATTCTAAAAGATTGTTGCCCAGAGGGATGCGCCT
The DNA here is from genome assembly GCA_010093585.1 of Melanomma pulvis-pyrius CBS 109.77. Classification (NCBI taxonomy): domain Eukaryota; kingdom Fungi; phylum Ascomycota; class Dothideomycetes; order Pleosporales; family Melanommataceae; genus Melanomma; species Melanomma pulvis-pyrius. The sequence continues at coordinate 9,411 of MU002085.1, forward strand.
ATTCATGAGTCGCCAAGGAGAAAGGATCTTGGTCGTCACACAACACCCAGTGTTGTTACTGAGTAAAAAATTATCTAAAAGGTTCGTTCAAGCTTACAGATCAATTGTATGGAGATGTGAAAGAGTTTTTTTATCGTAACCAGTTCAAGACCTAGCTTATACTATAAACTATATCATGTCCTCTAATAAACTAAACATACTTGTAGCCTCTCCAATTCCTAAACAACCTACGGATCACTCAAAGATCTTTCATCACCTCGCCAATTGCATCAGCACCTTTCCCACCACCAAGCAATTTCTTATTTGTTGCCTGGATCAAGACCCTCCGATAACTTGTCAAAGCTGGGATCCCATCGTCAGTGACTTCGAGTATCAAATGCAGCAACTGGCCCTTCTCAGCCGGCTGTCTGCTCATAAGGTCCACAGCGCACTTCTCCGGCGATGGAAGAGTGACTTCGACTTTGCGGCCCTCATGGTCGAGTTTCTTGATGGTGAGTTCGGCGACTTCGGCCTCGACCCACCATTGCGTGGCAGTCGGATCGCGATAGTGGTACCAGGCGAAGGTCAGCTTGTCGTTTTGGTCTGGGTCGTAGGTTTTGCTTGCATCGAGGGTGACGGTGGATCCGGCTTCGGCCTCGATCTTGACGGGCGCAATGCCTGTGGCATCGTTGATGGAGATGACGGGATGGTGGTTTGCTTTTGTAAGGTCGTCGCCTAACGTCCATTGTATCCTGGCGGCGAAGTCGTTCTGAAACGCATCTCTCCATCTCCAGATGGTCGCGTGATTTGAAGTGTACGTCTTCCCGTCCAGGCCCTTTACTCTGTCAACCGCGTCGCTGTAGTGGTTACTATTGAGCCCGCTCGAACTGGCATCAGTCCGCACATATCTTCCTCCCCAGGAGCCGTACTCAGGGAACTCGGAGATGCCTAAGCCGTTCTGGATCAAGTACAAGAACGTGGGCGTGTCCCCTTCTGGAATGAACAGGTAGTCAGGATACGCGCTCCCGAGTGGGCCAATTTGAATGTTCTCTTTGATCCATTGCTTTTCCATTTTTGTGAAATCTGGTCCGCCCTGATCAAAGCCATAGTACTTGTCCCCAGATATGCCCGTCCAGGCCGCAAGTCCATACTGGTTCCAGCCGTGCACTGAAGCAATGTAGAAGATATCAGGGAAATTGTTACGGATCCATGCGCCAGTGTCGTCTTGGTCGGAGATGGCGTAGACTCGGAGACGCGACATTAGACGCGCGGAATCTTCTGGGGAGAACTTGTGGTCGATCTTCAGAAGGACTTGGGCGAGGACATTGGTCCCACCCCAACAAAGAACCCATAGAGGCTGGTTAGAGGGTGCAACAACGCGCTCATAGAGGAGCTCGGCGCCCGGGGAAATGGGAATGTCATCGCCGACGGCAGACATGCCGTACGTCTGTGACTCGTAAGTATGTTGTCGACATGAAATGCGTACCTTTGAAGATGTTGGCTCGTACCTCAGCACCCTTCCGTATTAGACCCCGCAGATGCTCAGCGGCAGGGTACTGCCAGTCCGGATGGACATGCTTGTTCAGATTCTCCACTGCGCCGGCATACGCGTCGATGATCTTCGACATGTCCTGGGGACACACTTTGGTCTTCATCCACGTGCTCGTACACGCCACTAATCCCTCTGTTTCGAACTGGTTCGCGTACAGGAGGTACCGACATAGCGACTCGGCATCGTCGGGCTCATTGGAGATGTCGGATAGGATGAAAACGCGGGGTTTGGTCCGGAACGACTGGAGATTGGACGTCATGGTTGGGGATGGTGGTGGTTGAGGACCGGATTTGGCGGGACGGAGAGGAGGGTGTCGATTGAGGTCGCGACGGGCGGTGCGACAGGCAGCGTGACGGGCAGTGCGACGGCCTTGATGGCCATGCTGGCCTTTGAGGAAGGTTGGTTACCCAAGTGTCGCGCAATCGTGGCCGAGGATTACCCATGAGTAGGCAAGGGTAGGCACGGCCGATGGAAAGGGTATCGCTAGCCACCTCCTGCCGTTTTGGGTAGTCGGCTGCTCCTGCCTCTTCTCCCTCTATACACGGGCTCAAAACACGGGCTCAAGACGAAGGGAGACCTCGACTTGGCCATTCCCTCACAACTCAGCTCACTCTCACCCCTCAAGCAAGTCTCGAGATGTGGGGGGTCATCGTTCAGTACTGCCTAACGCTGTGGCTGTGCCCATGAACGCCACACGCCGCACGCCAAGAGCATTTCTCCACCCACCATGGTAGGTAGGTGGTAGGCTACAAGGCTTTAAGGCTCCCTCTTAGCAAGCTAAAAGCTGAAGACTGTTTGTTCATTTTCTTCTCAATTAACCTTTTACTGCGAACTACCCACCTTTTCCATATCTAAAGAAAACTGTCCTCTTTTCCCAAGTCATTCAGTTCCCTTCTCAACACCATGGCATCCACCATCCGCGAGCGAATCCAAGACTCCGCCTCTCGCAACGCCTCCATAATTGCAGGCCTCCACGAAACCGACTCTGCTCCCTCTCAACTCTCGCAACAAGTGGCATACGTTTCGGACCTCGAAAACCAGATCAAACAGACGTCGACCTACGTCTCGAATCTCAAAAAGGCCACTGCCTTGGAACTCAAAGACCACAAGAAATACTCCGAATCCACCTTCCGCCGCTTCGCACACAAAGCATCCGGCCGAAAAGACCGGTTTGCGGAGAAGGCGGCGAAAGAGGAGAGGGAATATTTTGATGCCATCCAAGAACAAAAGACCGGAGAAGATCAACTTGCATACCTCCAGAACTTAAAGTCCGAAGCCGAGGCTACAAAGCACACCTACGGGACACAAGCTCAGCGACATGCCCAACTCCAATCCGATCTCGACGCCCTCTATGACTCCATCTTCGCCGGCCCAACCCCGGGGTTCCCAGACGAAGACGAGAAAGAGCGCAGCTGCACATCCGCCTCCCAAACCGTGCAGCATCTCTCCCAGGCCCTAGAGAAAGAACGCCACGTCCTTTTCCTTCTAGGCCAGACATCGGCCAAGCTCACCGAAGCAGCACGCCATCTTGACGACGCGCACTCACTATCACAGATGGATCTCTTCGGCGGCGGCACACTCGCTTCGATGCAGAAACGAAATTATCTCGAGCGCGCCGAGTCCAGCATCCAACAAGTCCGCATGCTGCAGACGCAACTTGCCCAACTCACCCCCAATACAAATATTTCCGACTTTGGTCCCATGGATATTGCGAGTGGTAGTATCTGGGGCGACGTGGTGTTCGACAACATCTTCTCAGACATGGATATGCATGACAAGATCAAGAATAGTGAGAGGCAGGTTGAGCAGGCGGGACGGAGAGTTGGAGAGAGGGTTAGGGAGGGAGAGGGGAGGGAGAGAGCAATTGGAGGGGAGTTGGATGGGGCAAGTGCGAGGTTGCAGCAGGCGAGAAGTGAACTGCAGAGGGCGAGGGAGGAGGCATTTGCGAGGGTTGTGGGGCCTAACGTGGATGGGAATGTGGCAAGGCCTCCCGACTATGAGATGCCTACGGGTGCTCCACCGGCGTATTCGGCTTGAGTGTCAGTAGTGGTAGGATGTGAAATCTAGGCAACATCAGCTCCTTTGTGTACCCCACGTTGAGATGGTAGTAAAGTAGCTACAACTAAGAACTGTGTAAATATCTGGTATCAGGTTCCGAATGCGTTAGACAGCTTTGTTCTTGACTCCCCCTTCACAATGCCCTATCTATATAAACGCATCCGCCAAATAACTCTGAAAGTTTGAATCTCTAAAACTCGGTGTCGCATCACCAAAGTTCGTGTTCTCAATCGCAGTTCTCGCCGCGGCCGTCATACTCTCCCAGGCAATCAAAGGCTGCTCGCCCCCCTGAGCAGTGTCGTCGATCAACTGATGGTTCACCGGCCAATAGCTAATATAGCCAATCCTCGGTCTAGTCCCCGTGAGATGAGGGGAAGTCGTTTTCTGGTACTCGCCGTGCGCGGAGATGGCAACGCCGCGAATAGTGGCTGTTTCGGAAGCGGATGAGAGCCAGACGACAATGTTCTCCCAGTCGTGACGATGGCCGAGACCATCGGACGGGGAGTCCTTTGGCATATACCAGGAATATAAAATGGCGTAGGCCCCATTGTATGTAGCGGCGCGGGCATACACTTGTCCTATACTGCTGGAGCAGCCGCCGTTGGAGGAGCCTGAAGTTGCGAGGCCGCCGCTGTAGACAAGCACGTTAGTATTCCATTGCGTCTTGCTTGGAGTTCAACGGTATGGGAGAGCTCACCCAGTGTCGCCCGCAGCATTCACGGCCGGGAACGGGACACATCCATTGTGCACTTCAAGATACGGTTTATACTTCAGATACAGGGTTCCAGCGATCCCAGACGGTACCGTTTGGGCAAACCCAACCACTTTGTCATGACCGATGACGGCGCGAGGCGCGAGGTGAAGAGGTGCAGTGGAGACAGTGGATGCGACGGACAGTCCGAAGACCAAGTTCCGGGTGTTGAACAGCATCGCGGGGAGTTTGGCGTATTGATTTCCGAGTTGCAGTTCCAAAGTCCTTTATAGATGAATATGGAGATGAATATGGCCCCTTATTCTTTCTCGTCCAGTCAGGGCTCTTGAAGTTCCACGTTCTCGGCGGTGCAGTTCCGTGTTTATCATGCAAGTCTCACGATGCTTGTCCCCGCAGTCCGTAGGTGCACATGGTCTGAAGGAGTGTTGACGATTGGATGTTTGGGTCGCGGCCCTGACCTGCCTTTTGTAAACACTCCGCGTCCACCAGCCTGAATTCAACCAGCTGGACGCGCAGCTAGCCCTTCGGCCTCGATAGTCTGCATGCTGTTATTGTCATGCGTGCGGGCACCACGCCGTTCGTGGGTTGTTTCCGTAGGTGTTTCCCGGGGAGATCGCCAGGATTAATCTATCCGAGTTCATGCATCCCCGGCGGGCGAGGGGGAGACGTTCACGGTCAATGCGTTGTTTTGGGGCGCGGTCTGTCTGTAGAGCCGAGGCCTGGTCATTTTAGGCAGGTGAAGGGAATGTACAATACTACACGTGCTTCGTGAAGAAATACTGCCGCGAAAGAACCCACACACCACTGTGAAATGATGTCGGGGAAACGTTCACCATTCGAGCGATAGATATTGCCGACTATCTTCTACTGTGTATACCTTCTTACGCACAACAAATCGCATCATCCGAACCGCCTCCACATAGTAGCTCTCTGATCTATAGGAGGCATGTCCGGCCCGGGAAGGATCTCTCGCAGGATATCATTGATATCGAGACCTTGGTCTTGACACTCCTGCCATTGCTTTGGGTACCCCAAAGAACACTCCTCAAACCGAGTTTCATCTCTCCAATCAGTGCGCCTGATATGGAGATGGCCGCTAACTACCACCTTTGCATTGAACCTCTTATGCCAGTCCTCGGTCTTCTTCGTGCCGCACCAGATACAGAACCGCGGGACATTGGGCAGCTTGACGAGGTCATAGCGCAGAGGCCAGTGGTTCACAATGATCAACTTGACGTCTGGATGCGCCGCGACTGCGGCGGCCAACTTGTCCTCGGTCCGCGCGAGCAGCGCATGGCACCACTCGATGCGCGACGAGTATGGGTCTGGGTGCAGCAGATGCTCGTCAGTCGCCTCGATGCCCTCCTCTCTCGCCCAGTCGAGCGCATCGTCGAGCTTGACATGATCAGGTCGGAAGCTATAGTCATACAGCGTGAAGATGGGCGCAATCAGACACGGTCCACCCTTGCCCTCCCATAGTGTGTATTCGTCCTCGGGTGTTAGGACGCCAAACTCGCGCGCAATGTCCACACACTCTTCGTACTTGCTCACGCCTCTCGCGCCGTGCCCCTTCTGTGTGGGGAGTGTGTAGAGCTCATGGTTTCCGGGCACCCAGAACACCTGGCGGAAACAGGCCGTGGCCTGCGTGAAGGCGAGGCGGAGATGCTCGGCACTCTCCCCAACGTCGCCGCATAGAATGAGGCCGTCATTCGGCAGGGGCTGTAGCCTTTCGAGTGCTTCGCGGTTGGCTTTGTATGATAGATGTATGTCGCCGAGCGCCCAAAGGCGACCAGGGGCGGAGGGAGGGAGCGCGGGGGGCGCTGGTTCTAAGAGCTCTGGGTTCGCGTTGGCGGTTGCGATTAAAGGGTCCATTGCGGATGTCTGTGATGATGAACCGAGGGTCAGCTATGAAGTCCACGGTTTTCAGTTGTCAGTCGTTAGTTGAATAGGCATGCCAGTCATTGCTGCTTTTCCATTGCTGCTCGTTTCCCGAAATTCGACGACCGCTTATGCCAAGCCCGACCCCACGCTTCAATTCCCCACGCTTCAATTCCCCACGCTTCCTATCTGTGTAATAAGACCTCAACACCAGCATCATCACCAACCTCTATCAACGGTTAGAGGTGTTAATGGCCCAAATTCGGGGGAAGCGAATCCTTGTCTCTGATGGGAACCCTTAAAAATCAAGATTTCAGGAGAAGGGGAGCGAAGAAACGGGAATTCCTAGTGTAAAGAATTTTTTGGTTTGGGTGATGAAGGAGATGGGCAGGACTAGAAGTAGGAGCGTCCTAAGGACGCTGGTGCAGTCGAGGAATGTATGTGAAGCTGAGGATGCTAGAGGAGACGTTTAGAAAGAAGTTCGAGGACGGGACCCCCTGTCGTAGGCGATACGCAACAAATGCTACCTACTTTCTCGGAGCACACTCAAAACAACCATGCAGCAAAATACCAACTCCTAGAAAACGGGGAGTAGTAGAAGAAATTGACTCCATCTCCTCTCTCCTCTATGCTCCTGCGGTTATCACAACTCTCGAGGAACGCCTCAACGTCTAGCGGCCGGAAGACTACACAGCATTCCTCCACCGGATGGAAGTGAGGAGTAGTATACAGAAATTTTGTGGAAGTGTAGAGAAGTTCAAGAAGTGTGCGTGGTGTTTGATTGAATAGGAAAGTACAGAGTTGGTGGGTTTTAGAAGCTTTGAGGCGTTCCTAGCGGAGAAGGTATGGAGTTCTGGGGAGGATGATGAGTAAATGGGGTATTCTCGCACTATGTGTGTGACCCTGTTGGAGTAGCGACAGGAGCACGCCTACTGATGTGCTTGAACACAATCGCACATGCTCTCGTCGGCTTGAAAACACCATTGTCAATCATGTATTTAATTCTAACGACAAATCCATGGGTATCTCTCTAACCATCTCTTTTTACACGTTGACTGGATCAGCCGCCGCCAAAATCAGTCTTGGGTTTCCGCCTTTCATCGTATCATCTGTCGACTCACTATCCAAGTCCTCCTTCCGTCCATCCACCGGTCGCTCCGGTACTAAGAAAGTTGCGCAAAACGTCGCCGGTATCGTGACCGAGAACATTACAAAGGCAACAATCAAATTAACCATAGGCTTGACTTTTACTGCTCCAATTCCAAATGCCAAACATGATCCGATTGACTCGAACGAACGCATCAGCCCGACGGCGAGGGTTAGCGTCTCGAGGTCGTCGAAGAAAGCGCCTAGGATCCAGTACACGAACATGTAGTGTGATTCATTCATGAAGCTACGGCTCATTATTCGTCAGCAAGTGTTCCATTCAAGAGCGGAGTAGAAGACGGATTGGGTAGGTATACGAACCGGAAGAGCACATTGACTGCGAAACCCCTTGCAAACCCAGGATTAGACCAATCCAAAGTAACCTTGGGTTTTGTCTCCGAGTAGAGTTTCTCGTTCGCAACCTGCCACGCAAAGAGCGCTAGCATAAGCACTGAAAAGATACTCCATGTTAATTTCGCTAGCGTCGGGCGGCGGAAGTACTGGAGGTCGTAGAACCAACCCCAGAAGATGTTTGCCGCAGTAGCAGCAATACCGGATGTGAGCGCGCCGAGTGTTCGTGCGCGTACGGAGAAGTACTTCGTTAGGTAGATACCCTGGTACGTGCTGTTCCAGTTGAAGCCAACGAGGACGGGGATGAGGAGGTAGAAACGCCTGTCCTTAAGCAGTTTGAACCATTTGTGGAATTCTTTCATAACTGCTTTATTCTTTGTTGGATCTGCGACGACTCTTCCATTGGGATGAATCACCTTGTGCGGCGACGAGATGAGGAGCGCAAGAGGAAGACCCATGCACTGCAGTCCGATCAGGATGAGGTACGTTGTGTATCCGACTTTCCCGCGCTGTCCGCTCTTGACATTGAGAGACAGTTGGATGGAAGAGCCGATGAGTTGACCCAGTTCGCGTAGCCCGAGCCAGATTCCAGTAAACTTCCCGCGGTTATGGACGTCGGCGTAGCCGAGTGCGATGGCGCCCTCTGCGGCCCACAATGCGGAGGCCGCGAGACCGCACGTAGCACCGCCGAATAAGACAAACCACTCTGTTCCGTATCGGTTGTTGACATACAAAGAAGCGGAATAGGGCGCGTATCCAAGGGTGCCGAAGATGAGGACTTTCTTCAATCCGAACTTATTGGCAAGGATTGAGAAGATGGAGCAGCCGAAGACCATGATACCAAATGTGAGCGAATTTGCCCCATTGACCAGGTATGGCTCTTGCTGCCCTCCTGCACCAGTGTCTGGAGAGTTGTCAGAGGAAGGTTGGCAAAGAGATGGTGTTTCTGCGTACTGTTGAGCGCATTCCAGATGCCTGGTTGTGTAAAGGATATTAAGCCCACGACGATGACATTGAATAGTGGACTGCGATACCATGTCATGAATCTGGAGACTGGTTTCGACGTCGCAACTTGCGTCGACTCAACCTCTGGTTCCAAAACGTGAGATGACATCTTTAAACAATATGAATCTGCGATGTGCTCCAGCAGCATCACCGGGAATCCTCGTTCTCATAAGTAGGTCTTGACCTGCAAAACTTACCCATTCCGAACATGTTCCGATGAAGAATTTTGAGACTCGATACGGATCTGCAATTAGATTGGCCGGGGCCGGAACCGCTGTCTCGGGATGGCATGGCTTGCATGGCGTTATACTGGGCAAGATGAGGCCATCGTAATGCAGGCCAAGTGGGTTTACAACTAGTACATCCCAGCACAACACCACGACCCAACGTTCTCCATGCCGCTAATTGATTGGGGCAAAATGCATCTCAGAGATGCACTCGGGAAAAACGTGCTTGCATGGGGTGGATTGTTAAACCTTAGTATCCTACACACGTCAAAGCGATATCTCTTCTGGCGACTTTTCAGTTTGATATTTTGAGTCTTCTTCGGCCACCATGGGTTCTATTGGATTTGACGTTCCAGACCACATCGTACCCTCCCTCGGTCGACCTCCAACCGCCCTACCCGCCACACACGACCTTCCCTCTTTCTCTTTCTCCTTCCTCCCCATCAATACCAATATCTACGCTTGTATCGTCAATACAACGTCTTTCTTCGTCGGGCTCCATCCGCAATCTCCTCAGCAGACACGGTGCTATATACTTCCAGGACCTCAGGCTTGACAGCGCATCCGAATTCTCCGACTTCGCAAACGCATTTGGCTGGGCGCCACACGAGGACATTGGAAACCCAGTCCGACGCACCATTCTGGCGAAGAACGTTGCGACTGCAAATGAAGGCCCGAACACACAGCCTGTATATCCGCACAAAGAGTTTGGACTAAGTCCACACTACCCAGCCTATGTGTTTTTCTTCTGCCTATCTGCGCCGGAGACGGGAGGAGAGACGCCAATTAACAGCTCGATAGTGCTATACCACCGCCTCAAAGCGCGGCATCCGGAATTCATCGAGGAGATCCAAAACAGGGGAGTAAAATACCAGCTCTTCTTTGTCAACACGTCGCGGACCCAAACCGAATCCCCCGGAAACTCGGTCTTGCAGGCGCATGGGCAGCACGCACGCGCGAAGATAGAGAAGGAAGTCAGGAGAATGCCGACGGCGAAGTAGGTGTGGGAGAATCAATCCAAGGGGAACGAGTTGGGGGATTTGAGGGTCTGGCAGCATTTACCGGCTGTGCGGAACCATGCGCAAACCGGCCAGCCCGCGTTCTTCAATAACGCTGTGAGCAGATATCTGAATGCGATTGATGGGGGAACATTAGAGCCACCTCATGTGAACAAGGACGGGAGATACCAGCCTCCAGCTTTTTATGGAGATGGCGGGTTGATTCCGAAGAGATATTTCGAGTCGGCGGTCGAGATTATCAAGTGAGTTGCGATGTAATGCTTAGATGCTAGTGCTTGGAGGGCTGACGATGGAAATAGGGAAACGAGGAGTCTGGTATCGTGGAAGAAAGGGGACGTGATTTTGCTAGATAATTTGGCGGTTCAACATGCGAGGGAGCCGTGGACAGGGGAGAGGAAACTGCTGGCAAGTTTGTGGGACGAGTCTCGATGATACGAGTATGCTTGAACGTCGATGGCTGTCAATTGGAGAGAATGTGATGACCAGATGACTGCTCGCGAAGATGTTGATAGTGGTGACCACTTGCGTGTGTAGGCCAAGCACCGAGCGCCGGGCAATATCCACATCAACTCTGCGCGTTACACGAGGCCGCACACGTTACTACAAAGCCCCTGGCCGCCGTCTTGTCTACAGAATGGCCACCGGCACCTGCGACTGCACTCGGCCGACTGCGGTTTAGACGCTCCCCCGTGGCTGCTGGCAGCGCCGACGTCACGGTACCTCGTCGATGGGCGCCCCGCAGCTTCAGCGGCCGCATAGCAGCCAGCGCAGCCAGCGCAACCAGCGCAACCTCGAGAACCAGCGCAGCCGTCGACGTCGCCATTTCTCCTCGGACATCACCGCGCATGCATCGACGGCCGACGCCTTCCTTGACACGGCGAGCCTGCCCATCGGTCCTTTCGCCGCAGACGGCGCTCTTATCGCACCCCGCTCGCACCTGCCGACGCCCCATCGTCAACATGTCCACCAGCGACAAGGAACACAAGAACCCCCGGTTCGGGCATCTGCCGCTGTCCACCTCGGGCGCCCTCGAGACGAGCTTGACTGGCAATGCGCTCCTCCGCAGCCCGTACTTCAACAAGGGCTCTGCCTTCACCAAAGAGGAGCGCAAGACGTTCAAGCTCCATGGCCTCGTGCCCTGCAATGTGCAGACGCTCGAGGAGCAGGTCAGGCGTGCCTACGCCCAGTACAGCTCCCGCCCCAACGACCTGGCCAAGAACACCTTCATGACCAGCATGAAGGAGCAGAACGAGGTCCTGTACTACAAGCTCATCCTGGATAACCTGAAAGAAATGTTCTCCGTCATCTACACCCCGACCGAGGGTGACGCCATCCAGAGCTACTCCACCCTGTTCAGGCGACCCGAGGGCTGTTTTCTAAACATCGAAGACATGGATCGCATCGAGGACAACATCGACCAGTGGGGGAACCCGGACGACATCGACGTCATCGTGGTCAGCGACGGCGAACAGATTCTGGGGATTGGTGACCAGGGCGTCGGCGCCATTCTCATCAGCATCGCCAAGCTTGTCATCTACACGCTGTGTGCGGGCATCCACCCCTCGCGGACCTTGCCAGTGGTCCTCGATTGTGGCACCAATGTGAGCAGCCTGGCTTGTGTCGCAGCTTCCCGCTCGCTCACTCTGACGTGTCCCAGAACAAGGAACACCTCGAAAATGAACTGTATCTTGGCTTGAGACAGCCTCGTGCCCGCGGCGAAAAGTACGACAAGTTTGTGTCGACATTCGTGGACGCGTGTAGAAAACGATACCCAAAGGCTTACCTGCACTTCGAGGATTTTGGCCTTTCCAATGCAAGACGAATCCTCGACAAGTATCAGCCCGAAATTGCCTGTTTCAATGACGACGTCCAGGGCACTGGCTGCGTTACCCTCGCAGCCGTCATGGCTGCTTTCAAGGTCAGCGGCGTTAAATGGGACGAGGCACGATTCGTAATGTTCGGCGCCGGAACCGCAGGCACTGGCATTGCCGACCAGATCAAGGACGCCATTTCAAACGAAACTGGCAAGTCCAAGGAGGACGCCGGCCTCCAGATCTGGTATCATGCCCTACCACGTATTCACACTCCAGCTAACCCCCGTGCAGGTGTGTCGACAAGCCCGGTCTACTGCTAAAATCGAAAGAGAAGGAACTGACCCCAGCCCAAGTCGGTTATGCTCGTGACGATGCAGACTGGGAAGGAAAAGAGCACAACGATTTACTCTCTGTGGTCAAAGAAGTCAAACCGCATGTCCTCATCGGCACATCGACGGTCGCCAGTGCATTTACGCAGGAAATTGTGCAAGAAATGGCTAAGAATGTGGAACGCCCGGTCATATTTCCACTGTCGAATCCAACTCGACTGCACGAAGCCAAGCCCCAAGACCTGTTCGATTGGACCAAGGGCAAGTGTTTGGTGGCAACCGGCTCGCCTTTTCCCCCTGTCACTTTTGAAGGAAAAGAACACGACGTTTGTAAGTCATGTTATAGAATGTGCCTGCTTGGTACTAAAACCCACTTTTGTGCTAATCATTGACTAGCCGAATGCAACAATTCGGTCACGTTCCCTGGAATCGGCCTTGGCGCTGTCCTCAGTCGCACCCGCCTTCTGCCTCCTTCTCTGATTGTAGCTGCGGTCAAAGCCCTCGCGTCGACTGCCCCTGTTCTTACAGGTACCGGAGCCGGTCTATTACCAGATGTTACCGATGTTCGAGAAATCAGTGTCAAGATTGCCAAGAACGTTATTCAGCAAGCCAAGGAGGAAGGTCTCGCACAAGAGAAAAATATTCCAACAAACGATGCTGACTTGGAAGAGTGGATCCGCGAGCAGATGTGGGACGCAAGGTACAGGCCACTGAAACTGGTTGAAGATGATGAGGCGACTGCATATGCAAGAGGAGAAGCTGGCATTGCTTCGCACAGGAGGGTAGGAAGCTTCAAGTTGTGATTTGATGAGTTGTATGAACCATGCCCATCATACCTAAGTATCTTTATTGTTTCCCCGTCTACTAGATTTCGAACTATCGAGCACGCATCTATCATCCAATTTTAGTTCCTGGTCTTATCCTGTAATTCTTGATGATACTATGTCTAAGTATATCTACTGCGTTTTGCAAGATACTTAGTTTTTCAGCGTTCTAAGTAGCAATCGTGGATATAGTTATTAGACAGGCATATAAGTAGTAGAAATAACAAGAAAGAGATAAAAACTAATTTAAAATTGATGAATAGTTTTACTCCATACAATACACTTCATACACCCTAAACTAACAATTAAACGTCGAAGGAAATTCGAAGACATTGTCTAGCCAGTATTGAACTTTTCGTATTTGAATCTAGGGCCTGGGCAATCGTTAGACCAGGTTATTTTCATAAAGGAGGTGAAGAGCCATGGTTGGTAGCTCTGTGCTCACCCCCATTGTTCCATAAGAGCATTTGAATATGAACTTTGCATAGAAGGCTTCAAAAAACGGGGTACAAATAAGGTCTACGTGCCGCATTGTTCACTTATTATTCACTAAAATATTAGTACATACTTTAGTATATATTTCTATGTATCTGATAGTATAAGCGCGCAACGAACAGCCGAAGGAATTTTAGAGAAAGACTTACTGGAGCTAGTAGGCTCTGTTTCAGTACATTGTAAGTTACGTTCCACTACAGGAAGATATTTTACGAGATTAGGGTTATCCAGACAGCTCAACATATTACGAGCAGGAATTTTCAAGTCTACATGTATCGTAATCCAGGGAGTAATCCCACGTAATGTATTGCTTAGCATTATGTGAACCCAAAACACATCACGGCACTACAATCTTTTCTCCTTCAATCCTATGTTCAATTCTCAACAATTTAGCAGTACACAACGTATTCAAAACGCCCAGATTCGCAAATCTCCATTTTTTAAAGCATCAACATGTGAAGCTATAAACGCAATCCTGCGACTTATCGTTCTTCTTTGTTCTTATTTCAGAATTCTGTTGCATAGAGAGATGTAACTATTGAGAAGTCGCTCAGGAGAAGGAAAAGGGTCTCAGTCGTCAAAACACACCCAGTATCGTTACTTAGTAGGAGCGACATACTATTAACGGAGGTGCCTTCAACATTTCGACGTCGTGGGACACCCACTATTTCAACGAAACCAGTTCTCATCGAGTTTCGCCTCCCAACCCCCAGCATCACCATCTCCTCCAGACGTATTAAAAGTCGTATACCACCGCGCACTCAATTCTTCCACGGGTGCCCCTCAGCCCCCAACTTCGCCCCCAAAAAAGCCAACTTCAACAACTTTCCCTCGACAATCTCATCCTTGTGCTTCTCCATCTCTTCAACATCCCAATTCGTTGAGATGAATCCACCGCGCAGGAAATCCGCCTTCGGCTTCTGGAGATACAGCGTCAAGCCCGCCGTAAGCGCCTGTTTGTCCTTGGCGAAGGGGGTGAAGTTGTCGACGACGGCGCCGCGGCCGCCTTCGGCCTCTACAATGCCGGGGTGCACAGAGAAGGTGCGGATGTTGGGTTGTTCTGAGAGGTGTTAGTGTGAAGTTGCGGCGGTTGAGGTAGCGGGAGACGGGATGTAGCACCAAGATCGATGTATTCACCCAGCTTGATAGCCGCGATTTTAGCAGAGCTGTAGGAAGACAAGCCTGGGGCGAGCAACGTAGCGCTTAGACTAACGAGGTTGATGAAAGTGCCCTTCCCACTTGTGGTTTTGATTAAGTGGTGGATTAGATTGTATGTTCCTTTGACGTGGACCTCCTGCTTACATGTCAGCATTCGAAAACTTCTTCTTCAATCTCAACAAGGAAATCCCTACAAAGTCATCCCACCACTTAGCGGGCTCAACTTCGCCAATCAGGCTATTAGGGTCCATACCACCGGCCGTATTGATGACGACGTCCACGGTTCCAAACTTCTCTACTGATTCTGTAAAGATGGACTTGACGTCTACCTCGTCGGCGATGCTACCACTCGCAATGAGGGTCGGTATGTCTAGAGTGGCTGCAATCACTTCCAACTTGTTGTTATCTCGGCCCACGAGGATGATGCCTCGGGCTTCGGCGCTGGACCAAGCCTTTGCAATAGCCTGTATAAGTCGAGAGATTAGCTGCGAAGTTGATATTGGGTCGGTGGGAATGCCAAACTCACAGACCCAAGACCACCTGCGGCCCCAGTGACCAAAACAACCTTTCCAGTGGCTTTCAAGGTGGGGTTGGCAGGATCAATTGCTTCATACACGTCGCGGTGAAGGCTCTTGGTGAGCTGGAAAGGAGTGGTGAACATATTGGGGTCAAAAGCTGCCATTTTTGGATATAAATTGGGATGTGGAGAAGAGATTCGAAGTTTGGTTTGGGGTGATGAATGAGGGCTGTATAAATCGAGGATCTGTTGCTGAATACTCTACTACCGAGCAATGTGCGCACTCCCTTCACCTTATGTACCTCTACTCTTCAACAAGTTCCCAATATCTCACCCCCAAACTTCCAAGCCCCAAACCTCGGATGCCGAGCACATCGCGAATTGACAAAGCACAGCTCAGCCTTCCGACAAACTCGTAAGTAGTATGCCGCATCGGGCAAGGTGGTTGTAGTCGTGATGCTTGGCATGGTGTTTGGGGTCCGTGCAGGAATAATCACTGCAAAAATTGATTTCAAAGCATCTGAAATCCACACCATTCCTCACCAACAAGCTGCGTAATCGACGGACAAGGCTGTAAGCTAATATTAGGGGAACGAATTTTCGGACGACATATGTAGTAATCAACCCTAGCTCTGACCTGAAGCGGGTGCGAGGATTGCATCGACCGAGGTGAAGTCGATTCGGGGGCTTGGGGTACCACGTGCATTTTTACATCGCAGTCACCTTGTTTCTGATTCCTAGGAAGACCTGAGAAGATGTCACAGTTTCGTGCTAACATTGTCGACTCTGAAATCCTCTTTTCCTTCACAACTCTCACGCAGCGAATCTCAGCACAATCATGCGCTTTGACCTCAGCAAACTTGGACATCTCTGGACTTCATTTCCTCTTGTCGAACTCACAAACGTGGCTGTTCTAACGCTCAACTAATCTCGAACACCTGACCCAGGCTCATATCCAAACCCGAATACGACGACCCGTGGAATCGAGTAGCTTGAGCAATCGCACAACAGCTATGCATGCGCTCGTCAACAATATGCAGAATTTTACGTCACTTTCTGCCTCCCTCCTCCTCTTCGGCTTGACTAGCTCATATGGATCCTTGCTACTCACTCTAGTGGCTGGTCAAAGTTTCTCTCTTACGGATGATACTAGTCGAAATAATGTCGCAAGTATTGAGGGACTGTCAGCGGCCATTAACAGCTTCGCGAACGTATTTTTCCACTCCATAGACTTCATGAGATGTTTCCAAAGTTCCTCGAGCTAGTCCCTAGCTTCTAGTTGCAACGGTCTCGAAATCCTAGTGGTATGCTTAACAATACTGTCGTTACGGTATGTAGGGTATCCAAAAACTCAATGTGTTTGTGATCTCGTTGGCATAAGTGGCCTCAATGCCGTCTCAATATCTCCAGAAACATTAGCCACGTTGTTTTGTGGCTCCACTTGCATCATAGACAAAGAGGCGTCCATCTGCAGTCGGCCCCCATTAATTGAAAGATTTGGTAAATCAATTTCGATAGGCGGCCAACTTTCATCCACGCCTGACCCGATGGGACTCACGGAATCCAGCAAAACAGAGTTGTTCGAATCTGACAAAGAACGCTCAGTGCTTTCCACGAGAGGCTTAGGATCTAGCAATACAGAATTGATAGAATTCGGCACATGATAGGCAACGCCGTTGATGTTCGGGCGTTTCTCTTCGCTAACGTTGCTGTGGGTTAACTCGCGCATCAGAGCGACTAGGTCTGCAGCCTTGAAAGGTTTCGGGACGACACGATCCTATAACGAAGAATTAGTATTGGTTCGTAGATCTGGGCCACTGAAATAAGCGTAGGCTTACGGCTCCAGCAGTGATAGCAGTATCAATCTGCTCCTGCCTCACATTTGCCGTGACAGCAATGATGGGAAGACGCCCTGCTAGTTGGCCCTCTTGCTCTAGCTTCCGGATCTCGCTCATGCACGTCAATCCGTCCATCACAGGCATCTGCATGTCCATCAACACAACTTCGACGCGAGTCTCGGGCTTGCGCAGGATGTCCAGAGCCTCAACACCATGGTTGGCCACGTGGACCTCACAGTCAGATTTCGTCAGATGCTTTCGTAGGACCCGCTGATTTATGAGATTGTCTTCTACGAGCAAAACTCGAAGCTTCCGCGTGGAAGGCTCTGGACCGTTCGGAAATGTTCTCGGTAAGATCGGTAAGAGCTCCTTGCTGGGCTTTTCGACTCGTCGAGTCTTGATGTAGAAGACGAACAGACTTCCTTCCCCTGGGTAGGACATGACACCAATCTCTCCAGCCATTTTTTCTGTTAGCTCCTTGGAAATGAAGAGACCCAGCCCACTACCTCCGTACGTTACATGAGTCTTGATATTGGCTTGTCGGAAGCGCTCAAATATTTTGACAATCTCATTCTGTCGCATGCCTATACCAGTATCGGAGACACTGAACGTAAGGTAGACGACCTCTCCAGTCCCCCACTCTGGGTTGCCGGTGACATCGGTTGCGTTTTTCCCTTTAGGTGCCCAGTGGACGTCCTTTGAGCGGGGTCCGAAACAAGTCGTATCCCGGGGAGGTAACGAGGTGGCGCCGTATCGAACCTCAATGTTCCGGGACTTTTCTGACTTGACGAATTTAATGGCATTTGTCAGCAGGTTCATGAAAATCTGCGTTACTCGTGATGAGTCTAGGTTGAGGTGTTCGATGGCAAGCTGTTGTATGGACGGTTCTGCAATGACTTTGGTGGCTATCGAATTTGACCGTAGTTCTGCCTCAAAGATGGCCATGACAGAATTGACCAATTTGGATGGCCTGGAGGCACTTGGGGTTACAGATAATAGGGTCGACTCCAAGCGGCTCAAGGTTAGTACGTCATCTATGATTCGCTTCTGATGATTCGCGCAGTCTAGAATGATGGAAGCTGCAGAAACATTCTCTTTTAGGGCATCGAGGATCGAGTCTGGAATCGTCTCTTTCGCCTGTACGTCATCCAAGGATGCGGAGATAGTATCAGCACAATGCACGATTGCAGACAGCGGATTCCGCATCTCATGAGAGACGACATCAATGAATGCTTCCTGCTGCCGCTTAGCCTCGCGAGCGTCCTCTGCTATGCGAGCTTGCCATGCTTCGGCCCACTTCAGTCGGCTGATCTCTGTGGTGCAGGCCATTCCGGATACTGTGACGCCATGCTCCTTGTAGGGAAATGCCAGGATTTGTATTTGAGCAGGCTCCGGGTCGCCAACAGGAGGGATAAAAAGTCGTTTGAGTCTGATCTCAGCCGAGACGTTATTTTCGCCACTCAAAATGCGCGACCAAACTTGCTGCGCCTTCTGGCGGTCCTCATCTAGAAAAACTTGATAGATGCTATCAATCGAATCGTGCTTGACTGACGATGTGCCGGCAAGGGAGAAAAACTTTTCGTTAGCCCAAATGATGCTACCATCGGCTTTCGCGTGGGCCATGCCAACGGAAGCATGCTGCACTAAATGCCGAACCTTCATGTCACTAAAATCTAGCTCGCTCTGCAGTTGCTGATGCTTTTTTCGAAGATTCGCAACATCCCAGGCAGATGCAATTACACTAGATGCCATTCGCGCTAGATCTTTCATGAATTGCTCGCCAGTCCCATCGAACGGCCTACATGGGTTAGTGCCTATAATGAGAAAGCCGAATAGGCGGACGCCGGTGGTAAGAGCGACTGTGACAATGGTCTGTGGGGTTTGATTGAAGCCCAGCCATTGCACACCCTCGAATCGCTCATCGGGTGTAGTCAAGACCCTGGTGGCAATGGCCTGGCGGCACAGCGGCATGAGACCAACCGAGTCTTCCAGGTGCTGGCCATCTTGCAGCAGGCCATGTCCTGCGGGGATGCCGAGCTGGCCACGTAGGCGCAAGAGCGTCTTTCCGGGCTCGGCTTCCGTGTCTGCTTCGTACAGGATGGCCATGGATACATCCAGGGGGTCTGTTTCGAGGCTGGTCATTATATGCGAATACACGTCGCGGACAGACAGGGCGCCGGGCGTTGCAATGAGGTTGAGCATGTTGGTGCGGCGGTCCGTAATCTTCTGCAGCGTGACCTCGAACAGGGCATTGTAGAAGCCGTCGATGCTGCCGTCGACGCCCCGGATGGGCGTGAAGTTGCCCGTGAAGAAGGCCTCTTCCCTGTAGCCGCTCCTCTCCACCATCATGGGCGCTTCCACGACGTCTTGGGCCACGCCCGACCGCAGGCCTTGCTCGAAGAGAGGCTCGATGAAGGGGACGAGTTCGGGGAAGCCAAAGGCGAAGGACTGGCCCATCAGCAGGGGGTGGGCGCCCGCAGCGAGGGGCACGAACTGCTCGTTGTAGATTGCGATGCGGTCGGGTCCCCAGTATAGGGTTGCGGCGCGGCTGTCCGACATTACCATGTGCGTGTACATGCGCAGCGCCGGGCCCCAGTGCTGCGTGGGCCCCAGGGCCGTCTGCGCCCAGTCGACGCTCCTGAAGAAGCGCACATGGTCCGTCTGCGGGAGGTGGTCGGCCCAGTCGGGCGCGGCCGTGGGTGTGGTGGAAGCTGTGGCTGTGGGTGCGTCGACTGGGTCGGCTATAGTGGAGGGCGCTGCGGCTGCGTCGGCTTTCTCTGGAGACATGGGGTTGTCATGCTAGGGCTGGGGCCGAGCGGCGGATCGTCAATGGCTGCATGCGAGGAGGAGAGGAGGGCGGGTATTGTTGCAGAGGCATGGAAGAAGGAGAAAAAAAGAAAAGCATCATCGAAGCCGACGAAAGCCAAAGGGCCGCCGGACTTGCACGTGACTCGGTATACCCCACTACCGGTACCGGGATGCCTCATCCACCTGCCGTGTGCCGCCTTGGCGATTACCCCGTGACCAGCCATGCCAGTAATTACTCCTTTGTATGATCCTAAACTACCACCCAAGGACATCTAACGCCTCGTGAGCATAACCCTATACTTCTGATCAGGCTTCAAAATCGTAAACTCCTTCGTCCCAAGTACCAAGCTCGGATTCTCCATGGCAATCTCATATCGCAGCAGCAGCGTCGCAATCATCTTCATGATGAACTGTGTGGCAACGTTTCGCCCAATGCACTGCCGACTTCCATATCCAAAGCCCAAAAACGCCGTCTTCATCGTCGCTCCATCTGCACCCTGCTCCCTCCAGCGGTCGGGATCGAATCTGTCCGCGTCATAGTAGACGCTGGGGCTTCGGCCAATCGCAGCGGCAGGTACACCCACGGCGACACCGCCAGGAATGAAAACATTGCAGATTACAGCGCCCTGGGGTGGTGTGTCGCGGGGCATTGTGTAGCCGATGGGTGGGTGGAGACG
This sequence comes from Melanomma pulvis-pyrius CBS 109.77, assembly GCA_010093585.1. Taxonomy (NCBI): domain Eukaryota; kingdom Fungi; phylum Ascomycota; class Dothideomycetes; order Pleosporales; family Melanommataceae; genus Melanomma; species Melanomma pulvis-pyrius. The sequence continues at coordinate 29,798 of MU002085.1, forward strand.
CAAACACTCCATTTCCACGTGTTCCAGAAGACTCAGTTTATTCAGTCTGGTGAAAGGGATGGGCTTGGAGCCATCGACATTGTCGGGGAACATCTGTTCGAGGGATACCAGGATACGGGATTTGACCGACGGACTTTTGGACAGGTAGTAAATCATCCAGTTCATGGTTACGCTGCCTGTACTTGCGCCTGCCACCCTATACCGGCCATCAGCATCACACCAGTCGAAGCGTGGGGAAGAAATCGTACATGAGTGACGACGTCTCGGCCCTCAACTCGTCAAAATCCATTCTTCGCCCCGTCTCCGGATCCCGCGCCTCAATGAAACGTTGCATGATATCCTGCCTCGGCTTTCCCGTGGGCAGAACCTTATTTCTATCGTTCTGGAACCGCCTCTCCAGAGCCATACGCGCATACTCCAAATATTCCACGCGAGCTGCCCACAGCTTCTGGATATACGGTACGGGCACCCAGCTCAGAATCCTGACGCTCATTTTACCAAAAGGCAGCAGCCCGGCAATATTACTGAACCGCTGCGATTGTTCAACTAGGGCCGAGTACCGCGCAGGCTTCCCAGCTTCCAGCACGCCAAAACTGTTGCCGAGAGCCAGCTCCCCCATGAGGTCCATGGTGAATAGCTCAAACCAGAAATAAATGTCAAAAGCCTCTTGCGTCGTGGCAAACTCATCCATTTTCTGCATGAACTTGGCGATCGTTACATCGACATATGGTTCGAACGAGAGGAGGGATTGAGCGGAGAAGGAGTGCGCGACCATGCGACGTTTCATGGCGTGTCGCTTTTTGGAGCGCGTGGAGAAGAGTGATTCCCCAGTCGTTGAGAAAGAGTCATACCAGCTGGATTTCGCAAAGTCCGTGTCGGCTTTCCCGTGACCTACCAGCGTTAGTCCTGTATGCACAAAAGACGTATGGTGCGAGACAGACCATAGATAGCTTTGACGGCATCTGGATGATTGAATGACACTGAATTTGGTCCAGTTCTCACAGCTACGGCCCCCGGATACCTCGCAAACAGACTATTCACCCACTGCGTCCGACGTTGTTCCTTGAGAGCTTTGGTTTCGGGGGCCGTGCTGATACATGTCATCCACGGCCCGGGGATTTTACTCATGGGCGAGAAGAAGAGGCGGTAAATGACAATGAAAAGAATATAGCTGATCGTGAACACCAGGACGAAGCTCGTTACCTGCGTTCGGTTCTCCGAGAGAGTGTCGATTATGGCCATTTCCTCGGCAAGGTAGGGTAATTTAGTTGATCTTGAAGGAGGCTTAGAAGTGTCCCAACTTCGTCTAGGCTTCGTATCAATAATGCGATTTCAGAGGCGTTCAAGTCACCCAGAAATCTAGATCATTTCAATCACCGAATGCTCTGCATAGTCGTGCTTATATTTGAACCTCGGGAGGGGCAGTCAACAAAAGGCGGGGAAGATCGACGGCGTACGTGGAACGCCTCAGCTGCCATCCCAAGCGGCCAAGCCCCACACTGGAGCTTGGTATAACATACACACGATTTCCAAGTGTCAAACATCAAATAATGTGTTCGATAATGGGATAAATCGCTCGGCACCTTTGGATCATCCCAAAGAAGAAATCCAAGCCTTCTCCCAGAGCGAGCACAATACACCCTGTTCATAATTTATCTGTAAGTTAGGGATTATATCATTCCGTTGTGGCAAGCAGGTTCTGTAGCCTGGTTTCTCCTCCCCCATCCCCACAATCCCCACATGGATCTCGTCCGCATCCTTGAACTCTCGCTTCCAGAATCACGAGTACTTCCAAAGCCCCGCTCGAAACCTTCCGCTTCAGATCCCAAGTAGATAACGAGTACTACAGCTTCAATCTATCTTCAACTTGCAGCCTATCATTATTAGAACACTCGGATTCCGATCGGCATCATGAAGGATACTACCGGTCACAAAGAAGAGGTAGATGCTGAGGTCGCCATCGCTCGTCGTGAACATCTCGACTTACCGCTTGGATACGAAGACCCGCACAAAGCTGCCCTTGAAGACAACCCGGAGCAAGCTGAGAAGCTCACGATATCTGTCATCCTCTCTGCTCTATTTCTTGGAACTTCTTTTACCGGCCCAATTATTTTCGGATTCATTCTCGTCACTCCTATTCTGGTTCAGCTCTCACAGAAAATTGGAGGTGATGCCATTGACTTCTGGATTCCGTCTGGCTGGGGTGCTGCTGCAGCAATTGGATTCTCAATTGCAGGTCGCATTTCCGATATCTTCGGGCGTCGCTACGTCATATTATTTGGCCAATTGCTTACCATCATTGGCGGCATCGTTGCAGGAACCGCAGGGACCATGAACCAGCTAATAGCCGGCGAGGTGATTCTGGGTGCTTCAATCGGGACTGTTTCAGTAGCATATGCTGGTAATTTGTCCTATGGAGCTACGCGATATTCACTACTAATCATATATATAGGGATATCTGAGATCCTGCCCAATAAGTATCGCGGTATGGGCCTTGCGTGGACTGAGTTTAACCTCGCGAGCTGGGCAATTCCTAGTACACTTTTAGCGAATGCCATGATTTCGAATGCTACCTGGCGTATCATGTTCTACATCGCCATCGGCTATGGTGCCTTCTCAATGATTGGGACGTTTTGTGTGTACTTCCCGCCTAGCCATCCTCGTCCCGATGGTAAGACGAAATGGCAGGAATTCAAAGAACTCGATTTTGTTGGGGGCTTCCTCTTTATTGCCGGCCTTGTGGTATTTCTCTTTGGTCTCAACTCTGGCGGTAATACGTATCCATGGGAGAGCGGCGGCACTCTCGCACCATTAATTCTCGGACTCCTGGTCTTTCTCGGGGCATTTGCCTACGACTTTATGGTTCCGAAAGATCCACTCTTCCCATGGTATCTTTTCAAAAACTTTCGCGAGTTCTCCGCGCTCATTGTTCTCGTATTCGTTGCTGGAATGGTGTTTTTCGCCGCTTCAGCTCTGAATGCGCAGACGATTCTCTACCTGCACACCAGCGATCCTATCAAAATCGGAATCTACTCCATTCCCTCCGGGTATGTTCCACTCTCATTCGATTTTCTCTCCGCTTTATGTAACTAACTCGCAACCCAGAGCCGGTCAACTCATCGGCGGTGTAATAGTCCCTGCCTTCGTCCATTATATCAGACACGTGCAATACCAACTAACTTTCGCCGTGTTTATGCAAACTCTCTTCTTTGGCCTTGCAGCGCTCATCACACCCACTAACATCAACTGGCTCATGGCCGTACAATTCCTGGCCATGTTCCCCTTCGGCTGGATTACCCTAAACTGCTATACTACCGCCTCTCTTAACGTGCCTCAGCGCGACCTCGGTGTAGCAATTGGGCTAATTGGGACCTTTCGCTCGGTCGGTGGATCAATTGGCTCAGTTATTTTCTCGTCTATCTTCTCTCAGACAGCCGCAAGGCAGGTGGAAAGTCGGATTTCTTCCACGGCACTTCTTGCTGGTGTGGACCCAGAAACAATCCCAGGGCTTGTTGAGGGCGCCAAATTAACACTTCTTGGAGTCCCTGGTCAAGCAGCCGAATTTCCGAACATCCCTGCAAACGTGTTCAACGCGTGTGTGACTGCTGCGAGATATGGATACGCATATGGATTCAGGATTACGTGGTTGGTAAGCATTCCGTTTGGGGTATTGGCGACTGTTTGTGCAATCTGTGTAAGAGATCCGTCAAGATACTTCACGAATCACGTCGAAGTTCATCTCGAGGAGAAGTTCGGTGGTGGACGCAAGGAGCAAGGTACCGAAAAAGAAGTGCACCATGTTGAAGCCAAGTAGAAGGGCGATACTGGATCCGGAGTCATTACAGCTGTATTTAGTGTTTGATAGATCCTAAAGGATTATTGAAGATTTTATAATAGGATTGCTTGCATGAATCTTTATAGAGTATTGATTGATTTTGCAACCCAAAAAAGCAAGCTTCTATGTATTTTTACAAAGGAACTACATTAGTTATAGTTTAGGAATTAAGTCTTTTTTTCATTGAACCTTACTAAATAAATAGCATACACTAGAAAAGTATTTTTTGGTATTTTAGAAAATCTTTCTAATAAAATTAAGATATTCAATTTACGCATTATACTTTTTTCTTTTCTTTTCTATTTTCTAAAAAAAAACTTCGAATAAAGCGTAGAGCCTAAAGGAATATTATTTGTTAAGTAGAGGTCCTATAGGAAAAGCTTAATCGCCCCAATATACCTCGTCTTGTTTCTTGGTAGCAATATCTAAGAGTTTATGCTACCTATTACGTAAAAAGAAGTACATTTAGGTAGAAGATAATAAGACTAGATAGAGAAAGTATCATGGATTGCTTAGGAAATAACCGTTCTACATATTGTGCAACCCGAAACTAAAACGAATATAGCGAAGATGATACAATACTATATTAGATAAGTAGAAAGAACAAAGACTTACAGAGTACAAGAAAATTCGACAAGTAAGTTGATTCTACCGTCTCAAAGACGTATAAGACACATAAAACCTTAAAGAATTACGCGATTAACCTATAAATGCTTATATAAACTCTCTTACATTCATCTCTTCTCCTCTACACGCTTTTTAGAAGGGAAGTAAAAACATAAGTGGAGAATACCCATAGCATAGGGGATTTTGATTCCATGAAAATTAGCTTACGGTTATTAATAATATAACACTTAAGGCTCACGTTTAAGTCTTATATTGCTTTCGAAGTTTGAAAAGGAAAGACACAGTAGGTAAGATCGTGTGGAGCGAGGGCATGTCTAGCAAGAGGACGCACTAACGATATTAAGCAAGCAATATGAGCTCTGGAACAGTTCACGAAAGATAGTCACCATGCTTGAGCTTCAAAATCATATAGTAAGCTCTCTGATTACATTATCGATCCATGTCTTCATTTGCTAGAACCTTCTTGTAGACCCTATTATAAGGGCAAATTCGTAAACCTACGTTACGTTCTCTTCTACCTTATCCACATGACTCGCTAAACGAAGCATGTAAAGCTACAGTCACGTTAACAGATGTTTTTACTAAACTTTATAGCTCATTTTCTTGCGTTCGCTCTCATTTGTTCAACACCCGCTAACTTAAGCGACTATTTTCAGAGAAGGAGAGGAACATGTTCTGTTCTATTAGTAGGAAAGATTTAAGGATGAGTGAATATGTGCCGTGCGTGAAATAGAAACGAGAAAGTGCCACATTCATTGTTCGGTCCTTTCGTTTTAATCTAGATGCCCGAACACTAGAGAGAACTATTATTTAGATGCCAAGTTGACGAATACATGACCTCCCCCTAAAGCCACTTAATTTATCTACCCACGCAAACCCTATTCTTTAAAAATTGAGAGCTGATAATTTTCTCCAAGAAATTTCCGACATCCACTTCAGGAGATTTCTATGGCTGTCTCTGCAACCCGAATTTGAGAGAAAATAGATAGAGGGTAGGTACAAAAGCATTCGATATGCGCCAGACTCTATATTGTAGATTTTGGTTCATTGTTGAATTGTAATAAACAAAACACCCTGTCGGCCACGTTACAAATAGATTAGAGCTAAGGCTAATTAATCTCAAATAATAAACATCGTTTCCTCGTCTACTCAACAGAGGAATTCTGATATCCGGACTCACGGCGGGTACATAAAACACCTTTCCCGACCCATTTGACTCGCTTCTATTCATCCACTCACGCACCAATTTCATTTTCTAACACTAAAAGTAAAGACGAAAAGTGAATATAGAGTTTTCCGCCAGTCCACCAAAAAAAAACCACCCGACTTTCGATCTCACGTATGTCTTGACAGCCCGTGGAAATGCCATTGATGCTGGGAGAGACTTGACTACACACTCTGTTGATGGTCTTCCGAAATCTCGACAAATTCAAGAACGTGGGGGCAGGTACTTCGACGTGGTATATTCATGCGTGGGGATGACCGATTCCCGGGATGAAACTTGGAAAAGGGACTGAGGATGGCACGCTTCACGCTGAGTTGGTGTTAGGAGTAATTTTTCCTTCCTCCTGCATTTGTATAAACCATCATCCTCTCTCTACCTTACTTTCCTTACTTCAATCCTGTCACTCGGCATACCATAAACAACTACACCACGACCTCATGTGTTCTCGCTTTACAACGGTAACCTGCTAATATACAGAAAGAGAAAGTGGGTGTCACAGCGCTCGTTGCTGATAGAAGTCCTAAAATCTATCAGGAAAGTTCATCATATGTGTGTATACGTTGTCCGAAGATTGCGATAAGAGCACTTTGGTGGCGTGTGAAGGTTGAAAAGTGTACGGATCTGACACATGGTATGGTGTGGACATGAATCTCCCTAGTATTTCTCTCTAATCTCCTCTCTTGCTAGAGTTCTTTGAAGTCACATGAAGCCATCCAATTGTGAGGACCGCTAAAATGCAAGTACAAGTGCGAAATGTTGCGGCTTCAGTTCTTCCAAAATCCCCGCGTACAAGCACTCTCGGGCGGGAGTAGAGTTCCTCAAATAGCCATATCGCGGTTGGTTTGACTGTTAAAAATTAAAATTCCAGGCTACGTGTCGTGGGTTGCCAAATTAGAGACTAAAAAGGACATTTGTGAGCCTAGAGAATGAGAGTGAGAGTAGGTCTATTACGCAGTTCTGACGTCAAACAATACTAGCTAATGAATTTGGTCTGTTGATAGAAACCAAAAGATCAAAAAGGAAGTGCACAATAAAAAGCGCTCTACCCCACAAAATTGTTTAATCACTGTATATAAACATATTAAATCCATAAATCTATCACCAAACAACCCTGGCAGAGAGCGAGAGGAATCCCTTGAGTAGTCGAGCGGTTTAGCGGCAGTCTGGCTGTACCCTAAACGGCTGTACGTTACTCAGTACGAGATCGCCAGACCAATCTTTCCTAGGGTGTTTAGGTTCGAGCCTGCTTGCGGGAAGTATCTTTCGAGAAGATTGGTGCGACAACAGACAAACCGGGCCTCCCATTGGGAAAGGATCAGGATTTCTGGGCGAAAGGGGCTGAAAACCCTCAGTAGCTTCTTTTTGTATTTCTTTCTTACCCTTTTTTTTCTTTTCTTCTGAGATCTTAATTTATCTGCAGTTTTTAGGTCTACTGCTGTAGGTATAATTGCGCAATAATAGTATACATATAGGCTCTAAGCGTTCTTCATCAACTTATATTTTTGCCTCTGCATTGATTATGATGATGACGATGATGACGCGAAGGCTTATATTGGTACGTGTAGAGAAAAGTAGAGGAGTAAGTGGGTTGAAATTCTGCATATTCGACTTCTATGTTTACCATATATATATACAACGTTCTGTTACACATGAAGGTGTAAAACAGAGTTCTTGTAATCCTTTGACCCAATTTAGAATAATGCGCACTTACAATCGACGACATACCATGGAGTTTCCAGCTCGGCAGCCTTCAACAACATGTAGCCATACCTATCCGTTGACACCGTTTCCCCTCCGCCATCTCACTCCCAACAACATTCCCCCCGATCTCGACCAACACGCTGGCCTAACGTTCCTCCGACTGCTGACCAATGACGTTATCAAGTTTGGCCATCTCCTTCCACGTATCCTAACCCTCGATCACTAAAGCCAAGGTAGGTGGCGTAAACCGCAATCTCAATTCCTTCTCTCATGGTCCCAAGGCGCTGTAAACTCGCGGGGGGCGCCGCCATCTCGCTTCTTTCCCAGGCATTGACTATTGCACAATGCCGAGTTATATGAGGATCATGCGGACGTATAATCTGGACAGGGTTAAGCGTGGGATGGACATGGAATGGGGAATCGGTTCGGGATGAATGTGGAAGGGGGACGAATCGGTGGGGGTTTGTGCGGTATGATGATGTATGCTTAGAGGAAGAGGCGCGTGACACTCGGCACGACAGGGAGGATTGATGGCGAGAAGACGGCGATGATATTTGCAAGACGAGAGTCATGAAGAGACAGAAACAGAAAACGAACCGATAATCCACCTGATCATTTGACCGTAGATGGTTTGGAAAGCGTGCATATGGCGACAAGATGGTCTTCATCTCCACTGCGCATCCACAACACGACCACCTCTTGCACCAAATCCGGATCTAAGCGTCCTCACGAGGCTCTCCTCAGCACGACTACTGCACTCGAAATCGGAGAAGGTTCAAGTCGCCGAAGTCCCAGGTCCCCAGTGGGTGGGTGGGCCAATATGGGGCGCTGAAATGACGACGTTCTGCTCGCCCATCGATGCCGGCAGCATCTTGTGCCACGTTACCAGCAGGACACAGATCTCCAGATCGCCCCCTTCTCAGCCCTGATTATGTTTGGCTCGCCGTCCCCTGCCCATAACCTCAGGCATGAATGCCTGCCTCATGTGGTAAGTAGGAACGGATCTTCCAGTCGCCCAAGCTACAGGTACCACACCTAGGTGGATCGCATCCCAGGAACCGGTCACCGTGTCCTATTCCTGGGCGTAGATGTCCATAACGCATGAATGTGATTTTATAAGATGAGCTGACCAGGTGCGGGCCATTCAAGTGCCGAGTTCGGCATTGGGCGGGTGGGATCCTGACGTATGCCCTGACCGCGTGCGTGGGAGCCTTCATTCGGGGGCTCGCATGAATGAGGACGATGGATTCGTGGCTGGCCAGCAGGGGAGGAGATACATACGGCATAGAGCCTTGGAAGCCAGGCACGTACTGTGTAGTGAGTGGCTAGTCCCACACGCAGAGCGTGAGAGGCTTGGGACAGCCAGGTGTCGAGGTTAGGGGAACGCGCCGTGAGATTAAGCTTTGATCGACGAACGGGCATGAAATTCGTTTTATGAGAGGAACGCGTGCACTGCGCGTCGTAGGTGGTAGGGCTGGTGGCGTCACATCATCACGTCGCAAGCGTGCAAGCTTCTTCCCCGTCCTGACTCGGCCTCTTCAGCCTCGCCTTCAGTGCGGCGACGGAGCGACGAAGTGAAAATCGAGGCAACGTGTGGCGCGCCTAGCGGCGGCTCAGCATGACTTTGGGAACGCAATGAGGCTCGCGAGCCCCCGCCGGCGTTTCATCGCACTCCCTTTCTGAGGTTGCACGCGCAGCTGCGACGAGTCAAGTTCCATCGTTCCCGCGTCTGACATGGCCCAAGATAGCCTCGCTGGCACCCCAAGTGGAAACAAGACGCCGGAAGCAGGTCACACGGCCCCGCAAACCTCCCGAATGCCAATGTTCGCACGTCCAGATCGCTTGGGTTGTTTGGCGTCTGTCTTGCTGGCGGCAGCAACACAGACGCCATCGATGCCATCGAGACTCATGAATCGCCTGACAGCAGCAAAGACGGACGGCGGTTCGGTGTTGGGGACGGGGGCGAAAGGTCGTGGAGTCCTGGGGGCACTTGGAAACGGCAGCCTTGTTTGCACGTCCAAGGGCCTGAGGTGTGGACTGCTGAGAAATGCATGGGCAAGGAGAAGCGGCATGAAGCGCGCGCTAACCAGAAACCGACACGACCGCAGACCTGCAGTCTGCAAACTCATCACGAATCACAAGTCCAAAAGAGTAGAATCAGCGAAATTGAAGGGAGACAGGTGTCATGGGCGGCACACAATGGCCAATATTTGTTTGTTTGTTTGGAGATGCCTTCCAAGTCCGAATCTAGATATGCGCAGCTCCCCGTGCGAAAGACGCACTCCAGTGGCTCTCTGGTCCCCCCCACCACTCCCGCCTATCGTACAAGTGCTGCCTCCCTCTGACTTTGAGATTGTGATTGTGAAGAACTCGTAAACATCCGTACTCCCCAGGCGCGAGACTAGAGCCGGCGACTTTCGTCTGCGACCGGTCTTGGTCGGCGAGCCGATACCGAAACGTCAATAAAATAAAATAAAATAGGTGGAGATAAAGGGTAATTAACGAAAGTAGGAATGGAAGTCGTGCCGTGGAAACATTGAATCGGAACAAAATGGTAGAAATATTGCATTGATGGTAGAGGTAGGAAGAGACTGTCCTGTGTCCTAAAGATCCCGGGGGTTCTTGTCCTCGGTCAAGAGGCTCGCAATGGGGACGTTGTCCCGCGGGGCCGAGCTCCAAGTCCCTGCACGCTGGCGTCCAACCGAAGGCACTGGCATGGGCAGCATATATGGCAGGCGTTCAGGAGCCGAGACAGCGCTGATGTTGTTGTTCATGGGGCTGTAGTATTTGCTGGGGTCGTTGTGGTGGATAGGCGGAGCGTATGGGAAGTGCGAGGGCTTGAGAACAGGGTTGTACATGACGCTGCCATCGGGAGACGCGTCTGGTGTGGGAGGGCGGACAGCGTTGGAGCCGGAGCGCCAGATCTCCTCAAGCTGAGCAGGGGAGACATCCGGACCGTACTCGGCAGCGATGGTAGACCAGAACTGCTGGCGGCGAGTCTCGTAAATTGCACGGAGGCGGTCGGTATCGACGACCTTGGGCTGGTGGGCAACCTCGGTGTTAATGCGTAGAGCATTGAGGGGCTCGGGGGAGTCCCGGGGAGTCATGGGGCGGGGCTTCGGCAGAAGAATCTTGTGCTGATTGCGGTTGTTGGGCGAGGCGCTAGCCGAAGCGGCCCTGATGTGCGGGCTGCCGCCGGTGTAGCTCAGAGGAGAGCCATGACGGGATGATTGAGAGTAATCATCATGGTCCACTGCCATAGAATAAGCCGGTGAGTTGCCGGCGGAGCTGCAAGAGATGGACGACGAGACGGAGTTCGTGCGCTTACGGCGATGACTGCCATGGCTGAGCTGATGGAAGTGCAGACGGCAGGCCAGCTCGGTCTTCTTCAGGTGGGCAGCAATGTGCTCTAGTCGAAGGGTAAGTATTGAGAAGTACAGTCCAAGACGGGGTGGGTTGACTTACTGTAGGGCATCTTCTGCTGGCGGGTCTGGAGGAGGTACTGTTCCTCCTCTTCCGACCAGGAGCGATTGCCGCCGGCTGACATCTTCCGGGCGCGGAGGCTGCTCGAAGAGGCAGTGGACTGGGAGTGAGACTCGACCAGAGGGGACAAGATCTGGGGCTGGTGGTGGAGCATGACTGATTGATGTCGTGTGGTTGGCTGGAATGAGGTATATGTCCAAGTGATGATGAGAGGTGAGGTTGCTATGTCGAATGTCCAAGGTGGTGAAAGGGTCGTCTGTTGTCCTGAGGCTAGCTCGTGAAAAGAGTGAATTACAAAGTCGTGTGAAGGTTTACACAAAAAGGAATTGCTCAGCAATGTAGATTAAAGAATGTAGGTGCTGCACTGCAGACTAAAGGAGGGTAATTACAAAGGCTACCGTGAAGGAAAGACAGAGAGCGATGGTGGCCTGGAGATGGGTAGGGCATCCGTCGATTGATATAGAAAAGAGCAGAGACAGGGAAACGATGGTTCATGGAACACGAGAAGAGCATAGTTGATTGGAGGGGTAATGATTGATTGTGAAGGCGTGTTTTCAAACCTCAGACGCGCACTGAAGTTTTGATCGTCGTCATGGTGAATTGTTTGAAAAACCCCATGGCGGAGACGTGCTATGCCTGATGGGGCTGGGTTGGCAGACGGAACAGGGGTCATGGGGAGCGACCCTGCATGAATTCCGACGACGTTTTTGGTTTTCGCAACGCGCCGTGTCAGAGATTGGACAGTGCGGCACCAGATGTTAGCGAGACGTTTGACATGAGAGGAAACAAGCTCAACCGGACGTCCGCTAGCCCCTCTCTAGCGGGCGCTCAACTCACAAACGGGTCGTCAGGCAGTGAAGGGAACAGTGCGCAGGGCGGCCGTCGTATCCTGAATCGAGCTTCGGAGGCGGAAGACGAGGGAGTAGAGGGTAGCCATGGTCGAGCCGATGTTGGCGAGGACTGGCCAACTGAGTGAGTGACTGACCGACTGACTGACCGACTGACTGACGCGCAACACAAGACACTTGTGCGCGAACGACACGCACTCGCTGGCGTCGTGAAACGATTTCACATCGGAAGCGCAGCGATCCGTCGCGCGCATCAACGATCAGGCTGCATCCAGGCTGCGAGCACTTGGCAGATGGCGTGGCGGTGAGGGCGGGCGGGCGTGTGCGGTTGCTGGCGCGAGTCTGGCACAGCGAAGAAACAGAGGCTTGAAACTGACACTCAGCGAGTCGGAGTGGGGTCTTGGCGGCGGGATGGGACCCAACGGCGACTTAAGAGGGCGGCAGGCCGCAGCGGGTCGCGTCGAGAGAGCGAGGACGACCGAGTCCGACGCGGGGGAGGGAGCTGGCTGTTTCGCGGCTGCGTGGTGAGGTGCGCGGTGAGGGCAGTCATTGCGATTGTGCTCGAGCGGAGAAGGGGTAGGGGTGCCGGCGCAGGCGATGCGAGCAACGGGGGGGGTTAAATAGGGTCACTCTATAGCACGACGGGGCATTGGTGGAAGAGGGCGGGCTGGGGAGGGCTGGGGAGGGCCGGATTGATGAGCTGGCTGTGGTTGTGCGACGGATCGGGGTTGTGCGCAAGGCCGAGTGTGTCGAGGAGTGTGTCGAGCAGTGTGTCGAGGAGTCTGTCGAGTTGTCGACGAGTCTCTTCGAGGC